>JAYKAV010002882.1:101233-252877 GCA_035582835.1 Phoebastria nigripes | reverse complement strand
AGATGGGGGCGGCGAGCAGGATAAACCCCCCATAATCCAGGAGGAAGCAGTGAACGACCTGCTACGCCACCTGGACGCTCACAAGTCCATGGGGCCGGATGGGATCCACCCAAGAGTGCTGAGGGAGCTGGCAGAGGAGCTTGCCAAGCCACTCTCCATCATTTATCAGCAGTCCTGGTTAATGGGGGAGGTCCCGGACAACTGGAGGCTTGCCAATGTGACACCCATCTACAAGAAGGGCCGGAAGGAGGACACGGGGAACTACAGGCCTGTCAGCCTGACCTCAGTGCCGGGGAAGATTATGGAGCAGTTCATCTTGGGGGTGATCGCAAGCCATATGCGGGACAACCAGGGGATCAGGCCCAGCCAGCACGGGTTCGTGAAAGGCAGGTCCTGCTTGACCAACCTGATCTCCTTCTACGACCAAGTGACCCGCCTAGTGGATGAGGGAAAGGCTGTGGATGTGGTCTACATGGACTTCAGTAAAGCCTTTGACACTGCCTCCCATAGCATTCTCCTAGAGAAGCTGGCAGCTCATGGCCTGGACAGGCGTACTCTGCGCTGGGTAAAAAACTGGCTAGATGGCCAGGCCCAGAGAGTTGTGGTGAATGGAGCAAAATCCAGTTGGCGGCCGGTCACGAGTGGTGTTCCCCAGGGCTCCGTTTTGGGGCCAGTCTTGTTCAATATCTTTACCAACGATCTGGATGAGGGGATTGAGTGCTCCCTCAGTAAGTCTGCAGACGACACCAAGCTGGGCGGGAGTGCTGATCTGCTGGAGGGTAGAGGAAGGCTCTGCAGAGGGACCTGGACAGGCTGGATTGGGTGGGTTGAGGCCAACTGTATGAGGTTCAACAAGGCCAAGTGCCGGGTCCTGCACTTCGGCCACAACAACCCCATGCAACGCTACAGGCTGGGGGAAGAGTGGCTGGAAAGCTGCCTGTCGGAAAAGGACCTGGGGGTCCTGGTTGACAGCTGGCTGAATATGAGCCAGCAGAGTGCCCAGGTGGCCAAGAAGGCCAACAGCATCCTGGCCTGTATCAGAAATAGTGTGGCCAGCAGGAGTAGGGAGGTGATTGTGCCCCTGTACTCGGCGCTGGTGAGGCCACACCTTAAATACTGTGTTCAGTTTTGGGCCCCTCACTATAAGAAGGACATTGAGGTGCTGGAGCGTGTCCAGAGAAGGGCAACAAGGCTGGTGAAGGATCTGGAGAACAAGTCTTACGAGGAGCGGCTGAGGGAACTGGGACTGTTCAGTCTGGAGAAGAGGAGGCTGAGGGGAGACCTTATCACGCTCTACAACTACCTGAAAGGAGGTTGCAGCGAGGTGGGGGTCGGTCTCTTCTCCCAAGTAACTAGCAATAGGACGAGAGGAAATGGCCTCAAGTTGTGCCAGGGGAGGTTTAGATTGGACATTAGGAAAAATTTCTTTACTGAAAGAGTGGTTAAGCATTGGAACAGGCTGCCCAGGGAAGTGGCGGAGTCACCATCCCTGGAAGTATTTAAAAGACACGTAGATGAGGCGCTTAGGGACATGGTTTAGTGGGCATAGTGGTGTTGGGTTGACGGTTGGCCTCGATGATCTTAGAGGTCTTTTCCAACCTTAATRATTCTATGATTTTATGATTCTACCAACCTGTCAACCTCACCTCTGTGCCTGGGAAGATCATGGAACAGATCCTCCTGGAAGCTATCCTAAGGCACGTGGAGGACAGGGAGGTGATTTGAGAGCCAGCATGGCTTCACCAAGGGCAATTCTTGCCTGACCAACCTAGTGGCCTTCTACGATGGAGTGACTACTTCAGTGGACATGGGAAGAGCTACGGATGTCATCTATCTGGACTTCTGTAAGGCCTTTGACACGGTCCTGCACAACATCCTTCTCTCTAAACTGGAGAGATACAGATTTGATGGATGGACTATTTGGTGGATAAGGAATTGGCTGGATAGTCACAACAAGAGTAGTGGTCAATGGCTCAATGTCCRGATGGAGATCAGTGACGAGCGGTGTCCCTCAGGGGCTCCTCTTGGGACCAGTACTGTTTAATATCTTCATCAATGACATAGACAGTAGGATGGAGTGCACCCTCAGGAGGTTTGCAGACGACACCAAGCTGAGTGGTGCGGTTGACATGCCTGAGGGACAGGATGGCATCCAGAGGGACCTGGACATGCTCAAGAAGTGGGCCAATGTGAACCTCATGAGGTTCAACAAGGCCAAGTGCAAGGTCCTGCACCTGGGTCAGGGCAACCCCCACTATCAATACAGGCTGGGGGATGAAGGGATTGAGAGCAGCCCTGCTGAGAGGGACTGGGAGGCACTGGAGGAAGAAAAGCTGGACATGAGCTGGCAATGTGTGGTTAAGCATTCTAAGCCCAGAAGGCCAACCGTATCCTGGGCTGCATCAAAAGAAGTGYRGCCAGCAGGTCRAGGRAGG
The DNA here is from genome assembly GCA_035582835.1 of Phoebastria nigripes. Classification (NCBI taxonomy): domain Eukaryota; kingdom Metazoa; phylum Chordata; class Aves; order Procellariiformes; family Diomedeidae; genus Phoebastria; species Phoebastria nigripes. Next base: position 250,442 of record JAYKAV010002882.1, on the reverse strand, counting down.
TGATTCTGCCCCTCTACTCTGCTCTYGTGAGACCCCACTTGGAGTACTGCATCCATCACTGGAGTCCTCAGTACAGGAAAGACATGGACCTCTTGGAGTGGGTCCAGAGGAGGGCCACAAAAATGATCAGGGGGATGGAACACCTCTCCTATGAAGAAGGGCTGAGAGAGTTGGGTTGTTTAGCCTCGAGAAGAGACGTCTCTGGGGAGACCTTATTGCGGCCTTTCAATACTTAAAGGGGGCTTATGAGAAAGATGGGGACAGACTTTTTAACAGGGCCTGCAGCGATAGGACAAGGGGTAATGGTTTTAAACTAAAAGAGGGTAGATTCAGATATAAGGAAGAAATTTTTTGCGATGAGGATGGTGAAACACTGGAACAGGTTGCCCAGAGACATGGTAGATGCCCCATCCCTGGAAACATTCAAGGTGAGATTAGTCGGGGCTCTGAGCAACCTGATCTAGTTGAAGATGTCCCTGCTCGTTGCAGGGCGGTTGGACTAGATGACCTTTAAAGGTCCCTTCCAACCCAAAGCATTCTATGATACCTTCTAAAACAACCTCCCATTTCAGTACATCTTCCAGGGACTAGGTATACACTAACTCCTCCTAAACTGAACTCGTCACAAGTTGGCTCAGGTTCTCGCAGGTTTGTTAATCTAAGCACAGCATCCAAATAAATGCAACTGACAGCTTATGGAGGGTACTGCAGTCTTCTGGATTGGTTCTTTTTTCACAGGGTCAAGTTGGGATTAATAAACTCTCCTGAAACTGAAAGTCCTAGGAGTATGGGTCAGCCAATATGGGAACCATTCCAGGGTCTGAAACAATAGCATTACTAGAGTTTTTCCATTACCTGGGATTTCCAAAGTCTCTGATCTCCATCTATCCAGATACTTGGGCACTGATTGTAGGCCTGAACTGAGCTGTACATTTTCTGGTTACTTTTACAGTACACTTAAATGTATTAGAGAACTTTCATTAGAAAAGGAACAGGCAAGGCTAATCCTCACTCACTTTTTTTTTTTTTCTAAACAGTTTCATTCCTCTTGACTTTTCATTTCTGTATCTAGTTCAAGAAATACAGCTGGTCTTTCATTGTCCTCATGAACACACAAAATAATACCTTTCATAACATATGAGGCTTTCCCCTTCATAACATACAAGGACAGCTTTCACACATAAACACTAATGAAACTCAAATTACGAATGTAAAAGTTTAACAAGACCTGCTGCTAACCTAGAATTCTAATCAAGAAACAGATGTAAACTAGGAAAGACTTAACACTGAGTTACTACTACTAATGAAGTTTTTATCTATTGACTTACAGGCCTGCCTGTCACCAACAAACTAAAGATACAGCAGAGAAACAAGTAGGAAAAGGAGCAAAAACCACTTGTTTTCCCCTGAATTCTGTTTTACAAAAGAAGTTGGCCCTGTCCCTCCCAAAGGACTGGCCTTGGTCCTCCAAATGACTCTCACCAAAGGACCCAAGAACTACATTTACTACTGCAGTGAAGAGTCTCTGAACGTCTGAAGGATGGGAAATTAGAGAAAAATTAAAAAGATAGGAACTGTGCAGTTCCAAGTAGAAACAGAAAGAAAATTTCAAGGTGGTGTAATTCAGCAAAGAATTCACTACCTCAACAGACAGGGCACTTTCAGGATAGATTTTGCAAGGATGCTTTTCCAGGAACATATATTATTATTAGCATTAACATACAGAATACAAACAATGCCAACATGTATAAAGTTTTTTTAAAAAGACAGGGCTGTGTGCCTCTTCTCAGAAAACTAATTCTACAGGACACACATTGAAGTAGTATTCTGAAAATATAAATAGCCAAAATAAGGGAGGGACAAGCCACGGGGGTGGGGCAGGACAGGGACGGGAGGGGAGAGGAAAGAAGCAGAAGCTAGCAAGGAGCATTTCCTGGCTTTTGAAGCAAGCACTGAAGCACTGTAGCACTGTGGATTAATCTAAAAATTTCCTCCATAAGCAAATGTAAGAAATGGTGTCAGCTGAGGGGTTTTGTGGTTTTGTTTGTTTGTTTGTTTTTCTTTTCTTTTAAGAACAATGAAAAATGATCCTCTAGCTCTATGTCAGCCATGTTAACTTGTTATAATACTGGTTTTGTATATAATCTTGTTAATAGCAGCAGTATAGAATTTGGGGCAAAACTAAGTAGAAGCCTAGCTTAAGGATCTCTGCACTCCAAAAAGAACACTATGGAAATTAAGATGTGAAACAGATGCAGAAAGGACATGAGAATAACCAAAGTGACATGGAAGCGTGACAAGAACAACAAACTCATTAAAGCTGATGAGCAGAACTTCTAAATGAAATACAATGGAAAATGTAATCTCTGACAAATCATGAGCATTGTATTTCCCCTTTGTAAGACACTGTAGGTGAAGAATAAGTCCGCTGAAACTTCATTTTGTGGAGATGAAGCCACTGCCACCAAATAATTTCCTTACAAGAAAGTTTAGAGGGTCATTAAGCTATTCAAATAACATACTAGCTTTATCAGAATAAGAGTAAAATACCGTGACAGAGGCATTTTAAAACATGGGATGTTTGAAGTTGCATGGCAAATGCTATTTAATAGATTAATACAGGTGCATATAAACAAAACAAATTATATTCTAAGCTCTGAACAGATAAAACTGGACAAATGGAAGCTCCTGGGTGACAAGGACGCGTTGGAAAGTGCAGGGATTCTGAAGACACAGCTAGAAAAAATACTTTTGGTAAAACCCTGTAATGTAAGGTGTAAAGCCACCGATGTGGCTGCTGCAGAGGATATTTAATGTCTTCCAGAMTGAAGGTTAATTCCTCAGCTGATACCTACCTTGGCAAAGGAAACTGAGGATCAGAACAGATTCAAGACAGAGAATAGTTTTGGAGTTACCACTTTGGACTATAAGGGTGCTTCTCCTCAGAAGGAATCTTTCTGGATCTTTAGTTGGAACTGTGCCAATATGCAAGGTTTCCATCAGAATATTGCAAACCCTAGCACTCCTATGTTCCACGATGTCAACAAAGATGCTGGGATGGACTTATACCTTCAGTTTTTTTGAAGCCTACGGCTTTGCATGGTACTAGGGCATACTTCACCAATGTGGAACTAGAAATTCACAAGGTAACATAACAACGAACTACCTCATCACAATATTTTGGAACAAAAGCTTATCCTAGGGTACAATACCATATACTTATTTCTTTATCAATGAACTACGGCTGCTTTCTGCAGAGGAACAGGAGAGCAAGAGGCATGGAAGGCTCCAGGTGGAGAACATATGCTATGTCAACTGTCACAGAAGAGAGAACTAGGCATTCTACATTCCTTTAGCAGGAAGACAGATTGCATTCTTGAATGCATACGTTACCACTAATTGCATATGGCTTCAAGTTTGTGCAGTACAGCTTTAATGTTCTCTTCATTTGCTTTATTAAAAAAGCAAATAGTCTGTTAAAAAAAGCGGTATCTAGTGAAGCACGCATTATTTTGGCTGATGCACGATAGATTTTTTAATTTCAACTAAAAACCATTAAAACATGTTGCACATCAAGTTAAAAAAAAAAAAAAACAAAAACAATTTCTTTAACTTAATTATACTTCTACTTACAAGTATGTAAGCATTCTGTTACAGTAGTAGCATCAATCAGGTATCCATTGCACAGACGACAGGTTATATGGGCATTAATGTCCCAAAGCTTAATCTTTCTCGTTAGCATCTTTGGTGTCTGCAGAAAAGACATATCATAAAGTAACACAGCTGTAGTGATCAGGTAAAAGTCATTTGGGAATAAATGATTAACTAGAATTAACCCTAAAGATATGTTTATACAGCTTTAGGCTCTCATATACTGTATATGCCTGTGCACGCACACACGCACAATGATAGCACTAACTTTTAAAGGTCTTCACAGAAGTGAAACAATGTAAAACCCACACTATTTTGCAAGTGAAAATTTCAATAGCATAGAAAACAGTTTCTAGCATGCTATTAATAAGTTGCTTTACCAACCAAGGGACTTGGATTTAAGCTGAAACCCTACTACTCTACTGACCTAAGTCATCACATTCAGTCTAGTAATGGGGAAAAATTCACAAAAATTTGGAGAGAGAAAATCCTCAAAGCCATTTGAGAATTGAAAGCATTTTGATAATTAAAAAGTCAAAATAACTGGGTCTGACTTGGCATAGTAGGTTTAACCACACTTCTAAGTGTTTGCCTTGTGCCAGTATGGTTAAAGCATAATTTTGAAGCTGTGTCTCAATAATGGAGCTGAAAAGTAAACCTTCCGAAATACCATTTTATTTAAACTCAAGTTAATTAAAGAACACATTACAAACTAAAATAGTCTCATTGGCAGAGCTGCAGCTTGTTGTATTAAGAAACGTGAACTAGAAAGTTTTTCTCTCTTCAGAGCAAGGGATGGCATAACCACCATTAAAAGGAAGAAAAATCAGAAATTAAAAATGAAACAGCTCATTTAACTTTTTTGTAGCAACCCCAATTGCTTTTAGAGAAAACACCACACAAAGCCCATGCCTTAACAAACTGTTACCTTTTAATATAGCTATATTTTGTTTTCCAAAATATGTTGAAAAGAAAATTGTACTGTTACCGTAAGTTGACAGCATTAGAGTTAATTAACAGAGGCTAAACTGGCTTACAACCTATTACATTTGGTTCCCGCACTGCAGAAGTCACTGAATTACACTGTTTTCCATTAAAGTGACTTTACTGTCCCTGGCTCACAAATACTAGTTTTCACCTAGCTTAGTTTGGAATACATTTCAGAATGTGAATGGTGACATATGTTCCCCAAATTTCACATAGAAATATTGTTACAAGGTTGTCTGATCTTTAATTTAGTTTGTCACGTTTTTTTTCTATGTTTAATGAAGTGGTACTAAGCAAAAAGAACTATCAAAAGGCAAACTTTCACACTAACCTGAACTATACCAGCACTGAAAAAGTACTTTATATTCCATTATAACCTATGGAAAAGCACAACCAACACCCACCCATTAAAATCTGCATTGTCCTATAAAAAATGACTAGGAAGACTTCCAGTTCTCACGGCTAAGAAGTAAATGACACAAAAATCAAACTTATTTTACGGTATTTGAGATTTCTTAATTAAGCTAGTGACTAGCCATTACAAAAGAATGAAAGAGCAACTTGGTTTTGCAGTACACAAGATAGGTCAGAATCTATGCCAGGAAACTGAATTACTTTTCTAAATTGTATTTTATAGATTTATTTCTAACCAACTGAAAACCAGCCACGTATTAAACCCTTGGAAGTTAGTGCACGAGGCCTCCAGTTACAGAAGCTACTGCATGAAGTAAATACATTTCTATGGCACAGGGGAAGAGCTATTCAACATCACTCTTTAAGAAGAGCTCAGGAGATGGCTTAAAACCACCAGTTAAATAGAAAGTCAGCACATTGGAAAACATAATTCATGACAGGCAAAAGAGAAATTAAGCTACAAGGATACTTAAAAAGGCAGTATCAATACAAGTCTAGTTACTTGCCTAGGCAGGAATTCAGAAAAAGGTGTTCAGAATCACCACAGACTGAATCCAAGCACTTATGAGGCAGAAGAGCCAAAGATATTATGGTGAAAACTGAAGCAAAGAAATTATTTATTTTCTAGAAAAAKCATAACAATTTTTCCCACTACAGTACAGACAAACACTGCCACTAGAAAAAAACCTGCAACAAACAAGGAACAGTTCAGATAGGATATAATATTATGAGAATGATGAATGAACCATATAATGAAGAAGGTAAAAATACTACAAAATGGTAATAAAGCCCATTGTGCCAGAAAAAGATGATAGCAAAGATAATACACACTTCACTGACTGAATGGGAAACCATACACTTTTTGGCAATGGAAAAATACATGTCTTCCAGAATATTCAGAGCAAGCCTGTCAAATCAACCTTATGAAAATTTTATACACCTTTCAAGAATGAGACAAAAACCCTCTCATTAGACATTTAAAGAACAGAAACAGCAAACTATTGGAAGAAGCAGCAGAATGAGAACAGGTTTTTCCAGGGCATTAGAGACCTCAGTTTCAAAACAAGACAAAACCAGTAAGAGACTTCTCCAGAGGGCCTGGCCCACACTGCTATCTTGCAGCTGCTAAAACGAGAGAATGATCTCTTCTCTGCATATGCAGAGGCCCAGACATGGTAGCTTCAACACAGCTTGAATCTCCAATAAGCAACGCAACCTTTAAGGTCTGTAAGCAAGCTGTCAGTATCAGACTCCACTTCAGTCTGTATCTTGTGCAATTGAGACCTGTGTCCTCTAGTCTCAGGAAAAAGAAGAAAATTAGAATGCCTCTCATTTTTCAAAACAGTTAATCTGTAACAATAGGAGACCTTATTAAAAATAAATTAAAAAAAAAAAAAAAAGAAAAAAAAAAAAAAAAAAAAAAAAAAAAAAAAAAAAAAAAAAAAAAGGCCAAAAAAAAAAAAAGGCCAGACCACTTCGTATCTATTTATAAAGAAAGGGAGGAGCTAGCAACAAAATGGCGTACTACCAAGATGTCAGTTCTGTTAGACAACGTATTTAAAGACTCAGACTTTGAAGACAGCTTGAATTAGTTCTGAGAGGGAAAGAGGAAAAAAAAAAAAAATCAGCAAAACTACTGACATATATAAAGAAGAAATAGAAGGACTAACGTTACAGCCTCATATAAGAAATTAAATTCATTAAGAACAGCAACAAATTAAAAAAGTAAAGTAATTCCACATTCATCACCTGTCTGTTCTGTATCACTTCAGAGGAAAGTAAATAACATAATTGCAAATTTCACCATCAACTACTTTTTTATCATTATTAATGTATTTGAAAAGGATACAGACATACTACAAAATACAAAGCTAAGCTACCATTCACAATACTTAGGAAGAAACTCTCCAAGTGGGTACATGGCTAATATAGGATGTCTTCCATGTTCCTATCTGGAATATGTTAACAACTATCAACTCAGAAGAGGTACTAGTCTATTTGAACCACATATCTGCTCTTGGGAAGGAGTCCCAACATTCCCATGTTCCTACAGCCTGCGGCCAAACAAAAGTTAAAAGTCACTTTCATCATATAAGACAGCCAAGTTCTTACCACCCCACCAAAAAAACCACACCAAACATACTTTTCAAGTAACCATATATACACTGAAGTACACTGCTGTAGGGGAAAAAACGTGGATTAGATCTGAAGATGAGAAGCGAACAGAAGGTACAAAAAATTTCCAAGACATTAATGCTGACAAGCCTATCATAAATAAATCCCCAAGTCCTATTTCTATGTCATCTTAACTCCACCTTAATTATTAGAAAGACTGTTATTTCAACATTACAAGTACAGTAATGAATTAAAAATCTATTTATTAAAAATTTAAGATTTTACATCACTCTAATCAGCTTGCAAATTTCAGTTAAAATATTATTTGAGTTTATCAACCAAGCAACTGAAAACCTAGTTAATTTTTTTTTAACTGCTGGGCTCCCATGAAAGCAAGATGACATCTATCTTGATAAAATCTCAGTATCCTTCAGAAGTCTCAGCATGTTTTTGCTATTTAGGCAGCACTCTCAAAGAGCTACTTTTACCATATTAACATGTAGTAACATAAAGAAAGGAGGAAAAGCATGTTTACCAGCTGCTGGATTTCTCTGAACAATTCTGAATGAAGTGACATCCTTCTGCTTAGACTACTGACACTTTCTGCACATACAATTAATCCATGTTAGTAATCTCATACAAACTGGAACTAAACAGCAAGACTACACAATGTCCAAAACATGAAGTTTGACTGAGAACCACCAAGATTAGCCAGCTTGCTTTAACCAACCTATTTTTCTATTTTCTAGGCAAATCCAGGTTTCCCTTTAATACTTTCCCTTTGAAAAAGGGAATGAGATTTTTCCAAATCTGAACTCCAGGTGGTATCTTCTACAAATCTCATCTTCCCATCTCTCAAACAGTAATATGTTGAAAAGGAAGCTAAAAGTGAATTCAGAAACTTCCAAAACAAGTAACCAAACCTTAAAACGAAAAACAACAAAAGTCCAAAACCATCTTTGAATACACATTCCCAAGCGAGCTTGCAGCTTAAGAGCATGGAAATGTTCAGACAACCGGACAAACCACCGAGCAACCTGGTCTGACCTCATAGCTTAATCTGCTTTGAGCACTTGGATTACATGATCTCCTGATGTCTTTTCCAACCTGAATTATCCTATGATTCTATGAACTTACTACACTACTACACTACCTTCGCCTATCCATACAAACTGAATTTCTTACTGTTTTGACTGCTCTCAAGCTGCTCATTTGAGTACTTCAAGCAACTGTTAGCCGGTCATAATCACATTGATATCAACTCAATGAAGTTAGCATGAGCTCAACATCTAAAATTGGTTACTTTAAAAAGAAAWCTGGCAAAATCAGGTTGAGGTTAAAGTCACACACACCAGCTTGAAGTAGCAATAAGAGAGGATGATAAGTTTACTTTTCCAAAGCACCACCTAGGCTGATGTCTTCTTGCATAAAATTTTAAAAAATCAAAACAAAACAAAAACATATGTCCAAATTGAGACTTCTTTGTTACAGAGACTTTATAAACTCACTAGACTGCGCAGGAGTTAGTATGAAAAGCAAACCTCTACAATAAACTGAGACTATTGGAATTTGCCTTATTTTGTAATGTGACCAATCAGTCACTGCGTAGAAGATGCATGCTCAAGAGCTTCTGAATCTTTCACAGGATCACAGCCACATTCAGAAGCAGAAGTCTCAAACAAAGTTATGATTCTGTATAAAAGCAGGCAACTTCAGAGGACAGACCAGAATCTGAACATTTACAATGTTATTTGCAGAACCTAGTAACTCCTTTTTCACAGTTGAACACTACAAACCTTAGGCTCCCATCAAACCTCTATGGCAGTTAGCAGACAACAGAAATATCACACCTTAATTTAGTTTTTAGAAAGCCAAAGCCAAGCAAAGCAAATCTGTAGAACACAGAGGTTCATTAGTTCTTCTGCACAGTTACCTGCTTAAATAGTAACTTACTACAGCGAGTAATCTGAAATAAACTGTAAGAACTGTATATAACTTTCTGAGACTCTCAATCCACTGACTGAACAGTGACATTTGATAAAAACTTAAGTTTCTCACTGTTTACCTAGCCAACAAGTGAATACTAGAGCCAAAGCATGATCCTTCTCCCTCAAAACCATGTTGCTGGAATAGGAAGATGTTACTGTAGCTCTGCGGTTCTATAATCACCAAAACACTTCTCAACTACAGATGCTTCTTTTTAAAAAAAAAAAAAACAAACAACAAAACACACCAACCTGAGCCTCACCTGTTTTTACAGGAAATGTAAAATGCAAAAAAAGTGGCCCCTCAGCAGGTTACATAGATTCATAGGATAATGTAGATTGGAAGTAACCTCCAAACTGCTCTAATCCAACCTGCACTCGAAGTAGGCCCGCTTAAATTGAGTTGCTGTGGGCCTATTCCTGCTGCATTCAGAAAACATTCAAGACTGGAGATTCCACAGCCTCCGTAGGCAACCTGTTCCAGGGTCTGACCACCCTCACTGGCCAAAAGTGCTCCTACTGTCTCACAGGAATGTCCTGTGTTGCAACTTGTGCGCGATGCCTCTCATCCTACAAGTGTGCACCTCCAAGAATAGTGCAGCACCATCTTCTTGATTTCTGTCCACAGGTGTGTTGAAAATAGGAATAATATATTCCCTTATTCTTAGCACCATTTTCTTTAGGACCTTTGTAAACACAGCATAAAACCCACCAACACCAGAATCTCAGTCAATAGCTGAAGAGCCACTTTTAACCCAAGTTGTTAGTACTTTACACTGGGAATTATTTTTCAGTCAGAACAAAACAAATCAGCACTGTACTGGTTTCAAGAAATAAGAAACCTTCTAAAGTTTCAGAGACCTGAATCATGCCTAAAAAAGAATTAAGAGGTCCTGTTTAAAAAAAATTAAAACAATGACAGCCCTGAAAAGACTGGGTTAGACCAATCTTTCTCTTAGACAGACAAACAAAGCCTACTTTCCTAGAATCTGCCTCTTATGAATCCTGAAATGGATGGGAGACATAATAGAAGAGCTATCCAATTCAATTTCAAAGAGATTGCTTTCCTAACAGCTGTAAAGCAATGAATTATTCAGAAACAACATGCCAACGGTGGAGAGAGAAGAGGCAGTCTCCTTAAGAGCTGGAACATGAAACCCCAAACAAACACACAAAATGTTCCAAACATCCAGCTAATACACAAAAATGATCACTTGCACAAAGATTAGTATTTCTTCATCTTGGTTCCAACTGACATTATTTTATACCATGCTGTTGGCATGGTGTCAGCCTCTCACTGTCTGGTAAGTCTTACATCACACCAGGAGGAAGTGAGTGAAGACAATTACAAAGGCATCTGGACTATATTCCCAATTAAAAAACATGCAAACAAACAAAACTCCACACACACAGTCAGGAGAGGCTGGCAGGGGATATGCACGTCAGATAGTCAACTGGTTTTGTTCTGCTATACTTCATCCACTAAGGCACTGTTCTATTAAGATGATCAAGCAAAAAGGTAAGCAATGTATTACAAATCTCTCTACTAAAACTGTGTCACCAATAAGACAAGTCTGAATGTCTCTGTACAAGCTTTCACCTTTCAGAGAGATTTCAGCACTAAAAACTATTATTCATGCAAGTTTACAGAGAGGATCAGCAGAGGGACTCCTTGGAAGTATGGCCTTAATCATTTACATATTCACTAGTCAGGAATATTTTAGCCTACATGAGGCATACCTCTTAAAACAGCATTTCTTTTCAGAGTCTGCCATCCAGAGACCTGAAAAGACAGAAAAATAGTCTGAAAGTTAACATCCAAAATTCCTCAAAATCCAGCTGCCACAAAGAAATACTTAGCTCACTGAATTCACCTAGAAGTATCTAAGTATCTATATTAATTTAAGATAACAGCAGGGCGGGGGCACCTCTGAGTAAGAAAAAGAAAGGGGGAAAAGACTGTCAGAATTAGATCCTTGGGGAAAAGAAAAAAAAAAAAAAAAAGCAATACAGTCTTCTATGAAAGGACACACATAGGCAAGCAAAATTACTCAAAAATCCAAGCAGTCCTGTCACCATGTGATGGTGAAATGAAAGAAATTCATTATCTTCACAAATGACAGGGAAAATAACCAAATAAATAAGCAGAAACCTTGAACCACAACCTATGGACTATATAGTGATCAGTCTGTAAGAAAAGAAAACATTTGGGATTGAAGATCCACAGCCAGATGAGTATTATTCTCAGTTTTCAAGCTATATTTGCAAGTAATCTGCTCTTTGTATCTTAAGTTTCCAAAAATACTTTCAAGGAAATAATTCATACTTCCAGAATCTCTATATATTTTCCAAAATAAAATTATATTTAAAAAAAAAAAAAAAAAAAAAAAAAAAAAAAAAAAAAAAAAAAAAAAAAAAAAGACCTTTACATCACCTTTAGCCAGAGGATGATCTCGCATGAATAGATTAGCTCGACAGAACAAGGCAATTTTTCTTATTAAGTTGATTCACACAGGAAATATTCAGATGTTACAGAGACAGGTAAAGAGTATTACTGCTTCCGTCTTCCTGCTCCAAAAAATCAAAGGCATAGCCTGTAGTTCCTGATTTTACTGCTATATTGCTAAGGGAATTCTAAATACAATGATACAAGATATTAATGACAGCACTAGGCAAGAACTTCAGTACAATGCAAATAAAAATCTCTTAGCAGTTCCACTGTGAATTTTGACTGCATTCAGAGAAAAAAATTACTATTAACTGAAAGCAATGCAGAGTTGCATGTGATGCTCTTTTGTTGGAACCCACAAAAAAAAGTCCTCACTGAGGATGGAAAGCCCCTCATATGGACAGGAGAACAAACTCCAGAAGGCATTTGCCACAAAAAAGATCTATTTCTACAGCAAAATGTGGAGAACAGAGCAGTCAATGACACTGCTTCTGAAGAAACCAAGTCAGAGGCTTATCTCCATTCCAAAAGCACATCACAACATAAACTTCTGAGTAACAGTCTTTCAAAAGGAATTGTCATGCATCCTCCCTCGCTGCTACTGGAAGAGGGCAAGGTAACACTTTGGTTCAGCTGAAAAGAAGAAAGTGGCACTCAGCTTGTGAGGAAAAAGCCAACAACCAAGTCAGTCCTAAATCACCACCATAGTCTTCATGTTCTCATTACAGGAAGATAGTGATGCACTATAAAAGCTAAAGACAGGGAAATTCAGTTCATTTTTATATCTGGACAGTTGTTGGAGAACGCGCAAGTGGATCGCTCTACTGATCCTGCACACTAACAAGTCAGAAGCGAGTACTAATATTCCAAAACGGATTTTCTTTAAAGGACTGTTCAACTGCTGTGACTGCTCTTGATAACTTGACAGATTATCAAACTGTAGTTCTCATTTGTACCACCTAGCTTTGTAAAGCAAAACAGGAAGTTACTCTTACCAGGTACTTCCAGAACTGAAGTGAACGCCTGAAGGATATACAAACCATTACAACCTTGCTCTATTTTAAAACGATAAGCACATATATATTCTTTTGCTGAAATATAGCGTAATAATGTTACTTCATTAAAAAGCAGAAGTATAGTGCTCACAGTGGAGAGAGCCTGAGAAAAAAAAGCTGTATGTGGCAGATGCTAGTAATTTTGCTGAATAATTACTGAAAGGTACTACGGTCATACAGCACTGAAAGCTGAATGACAGAAGTAATAGAAGCAGCAGCAGGTATACCTCAATTCACAAGGACCGTGTCATTAAAGTGAAAGTCACAGCCCTAAGAACAAAACATTACAACAATGGAACTTTGTTCAGACCCAAAACTTAGTGTGGGAAAGAAAATTTTCAAATCTGATGCTTATGATTGCCTGCCTTACGCCTCGCACACTTTTGTCAGTAGCTACATGCAGATGAAACCCAGTAGATAAACCTAGGTCTTCAACGAGCTGAATTAAACTGTAGAAAAAAAGACAGTCCTTGCTATGGCAACCAGTTTAATTATTCTCAAAGACGTTCAATAAATATTGATAAATTAACTATTTAAATATTAATTTAAATATTAATATTAAATTCTTAAATACTATTAAATATTTTCAGTTTTAACAGCTGTTCCCATCTAATTCCACAATCTACATTAGCTGAACAGGCCTGCAAACACCTCATTCCATCAAGACAGGATCCAAAAAAGGCTCCTGACATTGTGAACATAACCATGTAACTAGAGAACTAATGCCTGGTTAAAAGGGAAGTCTAATTCACACTTCCAGCATGGTGCAACTGAAGGCAGTGTTGTGTGGTCATGAGGTCAGAGATTATGAAGAAATACAAACACAGAATTTGTGCTTCTTCAACTAGCTGGATTAAAACAAAAAAATAGCCTGTTACATCTTTCTATTGCAATTGATTACAGTAAGTTATTAATGGCTGAACAGACAGACCTCTGTTCCATAAGGAAATTTGTTTAGCGGTAACTTAATAAAATAATATCATGCTGACCTGCAACAGATCAAAAGAATTATGGCAAAGTGAAACAAATTAAAAGACCCCACCAGCTTAATATAAAGTACCTTGCACTTCTGCAAATCTTTCCATCACAGGGCAAGATATTTATGAGTCAGAAATTTATTTCAAGAGAACTGGAGAAGTAGTTGTAGTCCTACTTTCATTGCTAACAAGGTTAATATAGCCTATACAGTACTCTAGAGAATGATGAGGATATTACCTCAGGTAAACAACTTAAGATGCAGGACACCTTTTTTAAGAGATGGAAGGGTAAAGAAAACAGAATATTTGTGGTTGCTTTGGCTTCAGATGTCGTTGAATTTTTACTTCCAAACTTAATGTATCAGCCACTTAAAAGAGAACAGTAACTTCAAACATACTAGCAGTGAGGTGGTTGTGCTGGGTTTAGCAAAATGCAGTAACAGAAGAAAATTTTTATTCCAAATTGAGTTTTAAAATATTGTAAACGTCAACAAAATTATTCATGTTGTGTTTGCAAAGCACTATTTAATAAAAGAAACTACTAGAAACAAACCTTTTTGTTGAGCAGAAAGAAATATGGTTAAAAATTTAAATTTGCTTTAGCATGCCAAGTTATGATTAACAGCCCATATGCAGCCTTTTATGACTTATTTCATTCGCATAATTATATGTTAAGGCAGCAAATGTATCCATGTACTCTTCTTCGGATCATGCCAACAATTTCTCACATCTCAGTGGAATTCCTCACAAGTCGTTTTTCCCATTCCCGGGAATTATTATCACCACCAGATGGCACCAGTGCCCTAACTCCAATAAAGCAGGTACGCAACTTAACACAGAAAAAGGAGGACCCCCCTCCCCAAACAGAAAAACAAATGAAAAACAACCTTCACACATTTGTTGTCTGTGTCTTCTTAAAACAAAGATCTACTAAGTGCAAACACAGCATGCAGTTAATTTGATTCAGTACATAGTATTTTGACATTATTGTGAAACCAGCACTACCCCCAGAATACAGAGAGCAGCATGCTTCCTGATGAATTTGTTCAGGGGGTTTTGTTGTTATTTTAAGTTTACCTTCTGTTGAGTGGAATACTCATTTCAGTTCTGTGCCCATTTCATGGGTGTGCTGAGCAATTTGCAGAGATCACATCACATACAAACTAACTGACAGGTCAGGTTTCTCCAGCTCCAGTGGAAATTAAGGTATTAATTTTTCATCATCTCAGAAAAAATAGGGATGGCCTTCAAGAATAGTACACTACTTTTTTCACTTTTCTGAGTATTTGCCTCACTGTTACACTGCTAAAACACTACTAAAAACTGATATGCAATTGGTCCCAAAGAAGGATTTCAAATCATCTAATATTACTTACAGGAATAAGTGCCATACTCTTATTACAATACTCTTGCAAGGAAAGCCACTTGCCTTCTAGCCTACTCATAGTAATTGTTCTTTTCCTCTGAAAAGATTCAAGAGTCATGATCGATTTCTCCACTGGTGAATACTGTGGAGATGGAAGGCAGAGCACCAAAGGAGAGAAGGCAAAATCAGGCTGCACCTGGCAGCCCAAAAGACACGATGCTGCAGCAGCTCCAAGCCCCCCGATACAACAGGTAGTGAGGCTGAGCATATATTCCCAGTAGTCACACACACACACAGAGCACACCTATACAACACATATACACCACAGCCAGTGACAATAGATCAACCAAGACATACACACACAGCACGCACATGAACACGAACACAAACAGCACCAATAGCTGCACCCTGCTCCTCTCTCTGTCTGAGCAGAATGGAGGTCCACTAGTGAGAATATATACACATACGTGCAAAGTGGATCCCCCCAGCAGCTGGACTCAGACCCCCAGTCTGCCCAGTAGCTGTCCCCTGGATCCCAGTCTCCACAATTGCTGTAACCTGCACATACATGCCTTCGAGGCCACTGCCCCACTCCAGTTGCTGGTACAGACTACCCGGGGTCTCACTGCTGGTACGCACGCACACACACATGCATGCACACACAGAGCTTGCTGTGACTCTTCTGTTCCCCTAGCAGTTCCCTCCTCCACCTCCCACCATGGTCTCAAACCCTCAGAGACACACAGGCACACATACACATACAGATGGCTGAGACTCCACTGGCCTCCCCGTAGCCAGTCCCCTGTGGTCTTGCCCTTACAGCCACACATTCACCAGCAGTCTCACCCTTAGAGATCCCCAGATCCTACGGTGTCCCTGGCCGCCAGTTGGACTCACTTGGTTACCCCAGTAGCCTGCTCCTCCTGTGGTCTCCCCCTTAAGAGAGGCACAGATGCCTGGCCACTTCACCTACATGCAGGCTAGCCTGGCTTGCTCTTCACTAACACTCACTCACTGTAATTGCTGCCACTATGGAGACATGGGCTTCTGACCCCTGGTCCCACCCCAGTGTCTGACACTTGGTTTCGCTCACTCTCRTCTCTCCAGCTGCTGGCACTCAGGCACACAGTCCCTTTGGCCTGCAGTCCCACTCCAGCTGCAGTGCCCAGAGCCTCACTTGCTCCAGTTCCTGGCACCATGGACGCATGGGCCCCAGTGACCCGAGGGGCCCCATTCCTGTTGCTGGCACTTAAGTCCACTCATGCCAGTCTCTCCAGCTGCTGGCACCCCGGGTCCTCTGACTCATGCAGTTGCTGGCACTCAGGTCCCCGCAGACACACCTGCACACAGAACAGAGCGCCCCTCACCCAGGAAAGAGTTAGCAAGGAATCAAAAAAGGTGGTAAGACAGACTGCACTGATCAGACACAGGGCATAGACAGACACATGTACTGACCAGCCAACTATTTACACATGCCTGGCCTTCTAAATCCCCTTGGCCCTCAGTTTTCCTATGTTTGTTCGTCCCCAAATCACCTAAATGCCTCCCTTTCCCTGCCTTTGGCTCTCCCCCAAAACATCCTGTAAGTCCTTTGCAATCCCAAAATGCTCTTCCCCTGCACCCTACATGTCCCATATCCCTGTCAGTAACACCTCCAGCCCCCAGTCCAAAAGGTGCTCCAGCATTGACTCATGGTCATGGGTGCCATGTCTGGACAATGGGGCTGATGGCTCCCCAGGGACAGCCCTGGTTAGGTTACACACCTGACGACGGGGTGTGCCCTCCTCTGAGTCCTTAATTTGGGTTCCCTGCCTGCCATTGTGCCCCTGTGCTCCTCTGGGCTTTTAGAGATGGGCCTTTGACAAGCTGATGGTTCCTGTGAAGGGCCTGGAAGTAGTTAGGCAGGGTATGACTATCCCACCTCCCGTGCCATTGTCTCTTTGCGCTCCTTTGTGGGTGTGCAGATAAGCTTTACCATGTAACCTAACAGATCTCTCTAAACATGTTCACAGAAGCACGTTCCAACTAAATTGGAGAGAGATGGGTTTGACGGATGGACTGTTAGATGGATAAGGAATTGGCTGGATGGCCACATCCAAAGACTTACAGTCAATGGCTCAATGTCCAAGTGGAAAACATTAACGAGTGGTGTCCCTCAGGAGTCCGTATTGGGACCAATACTATTTGATATCTTCATCACTGACATAGTGGGATTGAGTGCGCTCTCAGCAAGTTTGTGGATGACACCAAGATGAGTGGTGTAGTTGATACGCTTGAGGGAAGGGATGTCATCCAGAGGGACGTTGACAGGCTTGAGGAGTGGGCCAATGTGAACCTTGAAGTTCAACAAGGCCAAGTGCAAGGTCCTGCACCTGGGTCGGGGCAGTCCCTGGTATGAATGCAGGCTGGGGGATGAAGGGATTGAGAGCAGCCCTGCCGAGAAGGACTTGGTGATAATGGCAAGTAAAAAATTGGACATGAGCCGGCAATGTGCGCTTGCAGCCCAGAAAGCCAATTGTATCCTGAGCTGCATAAAAAGTGTGGCCAGCAGATCAAGGGAGGTGATTCTCCCCATCTACTCCAGTCTCACGGCACCCCACCCGGAGTACTGTGTATGTTCACAGTACAGCTCTGTGTCCCCCAGTACAAGAAAGACATGGACATGTTAGAGCAGGTCCAGAGGAGGGCCACAAAAATGATCAGTGGGATGGAACACATCTCCTATGAGGAAGGGCTGAGAGAGTTGGGGTTGTTTGGCCTGGGGAGACCTTATTATGGCCTTTCAATACTTAAAGGGGCTTATGAGAAAGATGGAGAGAGACTTGTTACCAGGGCCTGCGGTGACAGGACACGGGGCAATGATTTTAAACTGAAAGAGGGTAGGTTTAGATTGGATATAAGGAAGAAGTTTTTTTACGACAAGGGTTGTGAGACACTGAAACAGCGAAGTTGTGGATGCCCCATCCCGGGAATCGTTCAGGGTCAGGGGCTTTGAGCAACCAGGTCTAGTGAAAGATGTCCCTGCCCATGGCAGGGGGGTTGGACTAGATGATCTTTGAAGGTCCTTTCCAACCCAAACCTTTCTAAGGTTCTATGATTCTAAGCAAAGTAAATGTAAACTGTCCTTCAGCCCTGTAAAGGGAAATACTTAAAGAGAGGGTGCAGAACACAGGATGGATCCTCACCAAAAGCAGTTCTTCTTCCAAGAAGTTATTTCTCAGCTGGCCAACGAGCAAGTATTATTTTCTCTGTACCAGACCTATCAAAACAGGGCATTCCACTGCGCGCTTAGAAATAGTTGCCCCTCTTTAGTCTCTCACAGCAATGCTTGTGGAGCATACGAATGCCAAACCAGAGTAAACTGCTGAGAATTAGATACGTACTTCAGCTGCAGTTCAGAAAAGAAGACAAACACATATGCATGACCAAGTAGCATAACTTTACTTTCATGTGCTCAGGTCTAAGATAGTGCAGATGATCCCTTAAGGAAATCCACTGGAAAATCTGCTAAATGAACATTTTGTCCCCTTAATATTTACAGCTTATCCCCATTAAAAAACACAATAGTCATCAAGCCTGGAAGTCATCATATATATTTTTAAAATCCAGTTAAAGCTAGACCAAAGACTATTTCCCTCCTCCTCCAAATCCAGAATAGTCTACCAAATCTACTTAAGCATAGGGTGAACCGCCAAAGACTAACTCAGCCATGGTATCTTTCACTCTGTGTATTGGAAACTGGAAACATGTAGGAAGAATATCGCCTCTGAAAATTCATGTTTATCTTAAAATATGACATTTAGAATAAAGGGCCTTAATTTACTGTCACATCTAAAATACTAGCTGCCTTTACCACTAGAAAAATGGCTTTAACCACCTAACCATTCCAATTACACAGCACAGAGTGCACATAATTATTCAGGTAAGACACTACCCTAATGTTTCTTTTAGGGACTTGCCTGCCTGCCACAACTATGTGTACGTTAACAGCCTGACTCTTATAACCAACATAACATTCTCCACTATTTGAGTTTCTAGCCAATTACAACCCAATCTCAGTTCCTTCACAATCGCTATTTCAAAACACAGGTTTAAATTCATTTCACTAAAGAGAAAAACTAGGATATTACAAGGCCTATATAAAAGTTACATTATCAGAATGTACTTGCCTTTCATGAAGGGATTAGAAAGTCACCATGCCTTCCAAAAGCAAGAAAACGTCAATACCTATTTCATTTTTATATATTCCAATACTTTGGTGGGTTTTTTAGGGGGGGAGAGAGGGGGTGGAGGTGGGAGTGCTGAGACATTTCACTGTTCCCTAATGAATCAGGAGCTTTCTTTAGAAGGTATAACTTTATAAGCTATAGGCAAGTTATTGATTTCTTCCCAGTATCTTGAATTATCGGAGGTTTGTGTCAGAGGTACTGCCTCCTGGCATCAAGAACACTTTGCCTACAAAAGACATTCACAAAACCAGAGTCCCACAACTAAACGGAAGGGAAGGTGAAAAGAAAAGGACGACTGGAACAGTACCTAAAGCTCTAGACTGCTATCACATTTTTCTCTCTGAAATATTCCCCAAACCTAAGTCTATTTGTTTTAAGCACTGTTTTGAAGAACTAGCAAAAAAGAACAACAACAAAAAAACCCCACCTTATTTTGTGGAGAAGTAAAAGCCCCTTCAAGACAGACATCTAAAAATTTTTATTTAATACAAGAATATTACTATCCCCAGAAGAATACTGGAGAAAGTTTTAAAAAAACCAAAGCTCATGATCCCAATTTTAAACTGACTATGCGAGTTGGTAACTGAAAGGGTTGTTTTGGTTTTGGGTTGGTTTTTTTTTTTTTTTTTTTAATCCCTTGTCTTGGTTCCATAACTAGACAAATGAGTGAGATGTTTTTTCTCTCCATCTCCCTGCAACCACCTGGCAACCGAAATAAGCTCGGCCTGAACACTTCTGTAGTAAAGTTGCCTGTACATAGTAAGTATAACGTGATCTTCAATGTTACTCCCCAAGAGACTGCTTCAGTGATGGGTTTTAYGCTAGTCAGATTTTTAAGTCAGAAATTCTTACTATTCACTAGTCATTACACATTACTCTTAAGTTTTTAACAATTTATTCATGATCAAAAGTCAAAGAGTAGTAGGTGACTAGACAAGTCAAGCAAAGTGATCTTTAGCCAACTTATTTGAAATGAGGTCTGTCATGTTATTTTAGAGAATTTAGATTATGATTAATGGTAACGTCAGCCATCAGGTAATAAAAAACAAAGAAGAGACTCTAATATCACATCACTTTCATGAAGACAGCCTCTGAAAATGACCACGTGCTACTCATTTCTTTGATCTATTATGCTCAAGAGTACTTTGGTCTTTTTTGAGGAGACTTGACTAACAGGTTAAAGAGAAACTACTTGGGGTGTAGTCACACCGTTACTAACAGTTGCACTAGGGTGGCTTAAGAAATGCCCACCCCAAAGCAAAACACATTCACTTTTACACAGGTCTCATTCATTTCAATGCAAAGTAAAAGACACCACTGTTAATAAGTGACATGTAAAAAGTGACACAAATGTTTGAGACAAAGTAGAAGTAATAATCAGGACATAGTAGCATTAAATCTACCCATTTAATCTTTATTCACCCCACATACTTACCCTTTAAGGTACAATGACAGACTGATCTATCTGATACTTTTCCATAAAACACCTGTTTCTGTCTACACAAAATGAATTATGCCCTGCAGTAAGTTGTCAAAGCAGCAAAGATGACTGTTCAAAACTTCTGTCTTGCATGTTATTAGTAAAAGACATAATGACAGAAAAAAAGGACTTCAGTAAGGCAGGAGAAATAGCAATGCAGCTGAAGACAACTGACTCAAACCTGGGTCCTATGTCCCTTCACATAAATTTTGGTAACTTATTTTCCGCCATTTCCCTTTGCAGAGAGGAATGAGGAACATCAAACACCATCTCCTCCCAGCTGTTACAGGAATTAACTTTCTTAGAAAATTCACAAAATATAAGTACTATCAAAATGTTAAATATATTTTAAAAAAACCCAGAGCCATTCAATCTCAGTTTGGCATCTAATCTTAAAAAGCTCAAAGTTACTAGACACTTGTTTAATACCAGGGCTGGATATTAAGACATTTTAATATAAGGTTTTATTTAAATATTTTCTCTTATACATTGCTTAGATTTGGAGTCTGTATTAAAACTGACTTTATTAGGGTCCTGAACAGTCAAACAACTACTACCTGCTTGCTAAATTTTAGCTAAAAATGGTCATGCCACCGGTCTCTCAAAGTGTCTGCAGCCAAAGAGATATACAAATACCCCAATTATGGAAGTTAGTTCTTTTCTTTAACTTTTCACCTGACAACAGATGCTTATAAAGCACTAAATTAAGGAAGACACTTTGAAAATCAAGTAAATAATTAACTGTTATTCCTTTAATAAAATCAACTAAAGACAATAAATACCAGTTTGTCAGTGAAAAGGCAAAAGACTAGAGAGTTGTAACATGCAGTATTTTACTGTACTTTAAAAACTCATCTAGACCTTTGTCTACCCGTTAGCATAATAGAACACTGCAAAGAAGATGGACATCATCCCTGCATTGAGACTTATATTTCATTTTCAGTAAATGTTGAATTTTATTAGATTCATACCAGATCTGAATTCACAGTCACCATGACTTAGTAATACAAAATCCCCCATATACAGTGCCTTCCATCCAAACATGTGAAAGCACAAGTTTCAAACATTAGCAGTATTTACTGCAGCCATAATCAGATATATATTAACCCAGAATGTGTCATGGGTCAATTTCAGTAGCCACAGTCCACTGTCAGTGCAATTTTGTAAGCTACCGGTGAAACATCTTCTGAAAATAATGTTCAATTCTAGTTGAACACATGAAGGAAAAATGACATGAAATTGGACCAAGTACCAAGAAGGGTCATCACAATTAGGAGAACACAGAGTGTGAATGAAAAAAAAGCTCTGTCTTTTCTATATTCACCTATCACATCCTGGTCTGAGAGGGCAGCATGGCTGCTACTTGTAAAATAAGGAGAAAGTAGAAAGAGTTATTTAAGCTAAAAATGTACGATGGAAACACATGCATAAAGTATCTAAGAGTTAAGTTTAGGAGGACTTTAGAAAAACATTCCCAAATATCTGCAATAGTCTTACACTTCAGTTAATGTAGGTAATCAAGAACCTTGTTTACTTACCTAGAGACAGTGGGAGATGGTGGAGACATTAGCAAAGTTAACTAAATGATCCAGACAATATTTCAGGCTTTTATTGTTTCTCTAAGATGGAGCACCGATACAGCAAGGTCACAGCCAACTCAGGAAGATGACAATAAATATATGTTTTTCCTTCTCAGTATGCCAACTACAAATCAACAAACGCAAACTATGTCATACCTTCAACTCTTTGATTTGCAGTGCATCCATTATTAATCCCCTCTTGTAAAGACTACCTGTAACCTCTTTAAATCTTTCTCGTAGAAGCCCACTACAGAGTTTTGTTGCAGGAGTATATATAAGGAAAGAAAATGAAAGCGCATTTAAAATGTACAAGTGGGAATTCAAAAGAGCACAGAAATTAAGCACCCTGCTTCTATCAAGCTGGAGACAGATTTTGGCATTAGATCCCTTCAGCTCTGAAGGTGAAAGCAAACACAGTGCAAAGAAATGCAAGACTAAGGTTTTCCTGACTTCAAGCAATGATGATTGAAAATTGCCTTATATGAATATGTATAAAGCATCAATACTAAATCGGAGCTGGCATTTTAAAAGGTTCTGTTTAGGAAGAGGAGCAATAAGAGTAAAAAGTAAGATAATGGCAGATTTTTAAAGTAAGGAAAATATACATACATACTAAATGCAACCTGCCCTACTTACTTGATTGCTTCCCACCTACTAACACAACTATCAGCCCTAGTGTGTTATTCCCCATATTGTTCCTCCTCCACTCTTTCCACTGCCTCAACTCTTCTTACAGAGTCAGGAAAGGAATAAATATGTATTACATCCACCCAAGGCACACTGGCAAGTGTAATTATGGAAGAGATCACATTCTTATAATTCAGCAATAGGAGGCTTTTCAAATGGCAACAGATGGCAGGCATGTCTTAGCAGAAATAAAACATGATCAGGAACATAAAAGAATACATGATATGAGAATTTTTTTAAGGATACTTTCAGTTTTCTTTCAATCAGAGTATCAACTTAAAAAGCTACCTTAAGTGCAGTTACAGTGATCTACTTTGAGCTTATAGATTTCAGCACAGATTTCATTGTATAATGATGTGTTATCTTAAAATCAATACTGAGAAGTCATTGGAACTAATCCAAAAGACTGCTGCTATGTTACAAAAGAAGAAGGGGGAAAAAAACAGTAAAGCATAAAAATGTAAAATGAAAAAAAAAAAAAAAAAAAAAAAAAAAAAAAAAAAAAAAAAAAAAAAAAAAAAAAAAAAAAAAAGCTGACCATTGGCAAAAGCACTCATCCTAGAGAAAGAAACATTAATTTCAAAAATCATGCATTCATGTAACTACCCAAAAATGTACAAAACACAAGATTAATCCAATTCTCAGAGTACTTTAAGGGTGGCTAAAAATAATTTTCTATTCTTTTCTTGAAGTGGCAGGTTTTTTGTTTATATGGTGGTTTGGTTTTTTTCCCTCAAATAAAGTAGCCATCTCAAAAGCAGCACACGACAGTCAGGGTTCCTAAATTGTATTGGTCTCATGTGTGTTAATATCATAAAGCTAGCCTGTAAACCTTGAAAAGAAAAAAACACTGATTAAACTTTGCTAGGTTTCTTGAATGGACATTTAAAATGGCAGTGAACATACTACCACAAAATTACAGGGACATTTAGTATTGCTAATTTCTATCATTTAAGACAGGACAGAGTTAATCAACTTCTCCTACATCGGTCAGTAGGAAGCACCGAACTAGCCAGTCAAATTTAGAGGTAAGCCATCAGCACCAGACTCCAACCACCGGGATCAGAACTCCAAACTTTAGAACCAGTACTAAAGTTCTTCATCTTTGGAGGAAAGGTGTCTTTGACAAAAGATCTGCAATGAGCAGCAGTGTCTCTGGAGACTTGCAGACTGAGAGCATATGAGGTGGCCCTACTGCAACAGCATGAAAATTTTAAGTTTCACTGTACCTGCAGCACCAGCTGCTAAGGGAAACAGGATCCTCTCATCTTCAACCCCAGCCTTCGCAATCACTCACTCCTTTTAATCTCTGAGGCAAGTAATGTTGTGGGCAGAGTAGGAGTCAGCAGCAGAAAAGCAGAGGGAAGGGAAAGGGCAAGACAAAAAGGTTTTGGAAACGTCAAAACTCTTTTAAAACTTGGTGTCTTGCACTGGTTTTGGTTGCTTTGCTTGTACTCAACGTCACTGAAATTAGAGATGTGGTACTTAACTACGTCAGTTATTAGAATAATATTAAACCCATTTAGAGAAAGTTAGGATGAAATCTTATCAAAAAGAATTTTATGCCCTCCTTTTACACAGCCCAATAGACTGAGTACCATCTCAGAAAAAAAAAAAAAGGGGGTATTAAATAGAAAGAATTATAGGACAATTAAGTATCTTTTATAACTTTTGCACTCATCTGTTAATGGGGACAGCAGAGTTTTTAAAACTCACTTGACTGTCACGTGCAAACCTCTACAGGTTTGTATTTAAGCTCAGCCAGTACCTTACCCTCCACAGAAACCATTTTCACACAGTTGCTTTCTCTGGTTTTGAGAATTGCAGAAGTAAGCAAATAGTGAGTAACAGCAAGCATTCAATGTATCTATCAATACTGTGAAATCGTGTTACGGAGAGGTAAGCCATTTCCATTTCATTCTGGTAGACCTTAGGCAGCTGCAGCATAAGCAGAGAAGAACTAAGATGGGAAAATGAAGAAATACACTGTCTCAAAGCAGATGTTTCATTTAATATTAGATAACCTAAAGAAATCTTCCCATTTGTAATATAATCCAATCAGAAAAGGTGGTTTAACGGTCTCAAAGCTTTAAAATATCAACATAATTATTTTTAATGTTTATTTTGATGGATCTTTTTTAATCAGATGGACTTACTACTGTATTTGTGGTTTATTGTATAATACCTGTACATGCACAAAGTTCTTTCATATAGACTAGTAAGGCATACGATTAAATTAAAGTTTAGTTAATCAAACTTTTGTTTAGAAAAGCTTTTATAGATTACATCGTCTGTAAACTTTCTTGCAAGAAAAAAAAATTCTGTTGCCATTTTGAAGTAGAAAACATTTTTCCTTATCTGCCATCTAGCTGTCTTGATTAGCAGAACTTCAGAATTTCATCACTATATTGTTCAAAGCAGTTCTTTAATAGAGTCTCATTAAAACAGGATCTTCCATACACATAGTGCTGTTTCAAGGGTTAGGGATGCTTTGGGAATGACTCATAAATCTGTGGATAGTTTTCTGCTGGACTGATAAATTCACTTATTCACAGGAAGGTTAAAGGAGAACTTGAGAAGGCTCAGTGCACAGTGAAAACTGAACTTTCTTTGGCAGCAGCAAGCCATTAGCTTGGCTCCACTGCCTGTGAAACCACATCCTTCAAAACTCTTAAGTAAAGTGCATTCCAGACACCTCTTCCAATTAAAACACGGTTAGTTGTTCAGATCATGAGTTGTTCATGGTAGGGTCTTGACACAGTCCTAAGAGCAGACTAACAAATACTGGGATGCAGAATATCTATGCAACAAAAGTTAAAATTTTCTGCAAGATAGCCTGGATAAAAACAACATCTGACGGGCCAGATTTGATCCTACTAGACCAATTTTCCATTTCTGACAAAGAATCACTAGTTTAATTACATTCAAATTACTCTTCACATTCTGCTATTTTCTTTGTTTAGTGCTGACAGTACAAGATCATTTCCAATCAACATGGATTACAACCACTGATAAAACTGGGAAGAGGTCTTAAAGTGTCAAAGTTCTTTAAAAAATACTAAAAAAACCACAGTATTATCTCAGGAGTGACCTTCATGTCATTAATGAATACCACTACAACCTTCTCTAAATAAAATCTGGCTCATTATCAGAAATCAAAATCACTGCTAGAGGCAGGAGGCTTTTGAAGAAAAGACTACTCTTAACCTGAGTACTATCCCAGATTAAGTTTTGACAAAATGTTACAGACACACTTGTCATATACTGGAAGAATATGTCCCAACATCCTCCTTGTTGCGAATCTAGCAACAGAAACTACAAGCCATTAAAAAGGCATTTTGTTTCAATTCAGTACACATGGATCAGAAGGAGATGAAGAGATCCTTAACTAATTAAAAGTAATTAAAAGTCAGTCAAAAACAGTCTTGAATCTCATGAAGAACAAAGTCCTTCACAACCAAACCTTCAGTGAGATTCTACTATTTGAACCCACATCACTTTTTTTAATTTTTAATATCCATGCACTTCAGAGAAAGTAATTTAGGACTTAAACACAGCTGAAACAGATTGTAGTCTTCATTACTATGTCCTCTGCAGAACAGATGAGCAACTCAAAATACCAAGTGACTTTTAGTTGTCATTTGAACTGATGGTGTACATTTGCACTGATTGCTCTATGACTCCATGCAAGATAACAAGGGCTTAAAAAGTTCACCATGGAGAAGTAAGAAGTCTTATGGACCCATGCCATCAACTCCCAAAAAACTTTAAGTTTTAGCGATCTTTCCCTTCCTCCTTCCCCTTACATACATGTGTTTTAACTTCCACTGTTGAAAAATCCTAATCCTATGTACAATGAAAACATCTAGTTACATAAAATGTCATATGTGATTCTACAACCCCAGAAACCAACCACTTATTTACAAAGACGCGGAAAAGGTGTATCCCTAGTGAGTAATCGTATGGTAACCCGAGTACTAGGATTTTTATATCTTTTATCTGAAGCAATTACAGATCTCTATCGGAAACAGCAATTTTCCCATTCTCATGCAAATATTGCCTATTTTTGAAAAAGAGAGGATAAAGACTCTTCATATAGGCACCAAAGACAATTCCTTTTGGTATTTAGCAAAAGGCCTTTAAAAATTCAGGTTTTCAGTCACCTGACTCCACTTAACTGGTCCAGACACAGTGGCAGCCCAGTAAAACAGTAGCTGTCAAAATGGAAATCTGTAGTGAGAAGCCAGAAGCTACCAGCAGGTAAGAAGTAGGAAGGTGCTACAATTCAACTGAATGCACATTTTACCAGCAATCACTTTACTTTTTAACATCCCCAAGTAGTTAAAACCCAGATTACAGCACTTGATGGTTAATTAATCCAAACAAAACTTAAAGATTTGAAAGGATCTGAAAAATTACATATCCATGCCTTCGGTTAAAAAATTTCAGTGATCAAAGCTTTCAACTTCACTGATCTGTCCAGTAATTGCCTCTGTGCTGCTATGACAGAAGAGGAGCAAATGTTGCTAGAATTGCCCCATACCTTGCAAAAGGTTAGTGGGTATTCTGTATTCCTTCTGGATTCAAATGTACACACAGTAACTTACATAAAGTTAGCTACCCATGAACCATAAAACTCAAATGAAAAGGAGCCTTGCAAAATCTTTCTTCCTTTGTTCTTGAAACCCCAGGAGGGCTTTAAGATGCACTGTGCTCACACTTCTCCTATTGCTCTAACATCCAGGTCTTTCAGATATAAATTCAAGCAACAATATAACACAGTTATCTAGTCTCCTTTGAACTCTTGCTGCTGCAGCTTTCTTACCCCAGACACAATCCTAGTCTTTCAATTGACTGGAAATGTGAAAACAAACTTGATAGTTAGCACTGTTTATTTCGTATTAAATTATATAGCAGGTTTTTAATCAATAGAGCAGTAAAGCTTTTTTTCTTTCCACCAAAAACTGTTCAGTCCTCCATATCTTCCAGTATTTGATGCCTCAATTCTCACCTTGAAGTCTTGAAACTTCAGTTTTGAAAACATTTTCCCTCTCCTTTTCTCTCTCTCAAAACAAATACAATTGTTAAAGTGAAAACATTGGGGAAGGGACACAAGAATGCAATACAAAATCAGGACCATCTGAGCTGGGACTTGCAGGTGCTGAAACAGAGCAAAAGCACCAGAGGCTTGTATACATTACTTCCAAAGATTGCAAGATTTCTGCTTGTTAAAAATACGGTAGAATGCGCTATTAAAAGCTTCCTTTTTCTTAACAAGGAGACATACAAATCTTTTCAAAAATACATTAAACCATTAACAGTTGGAATAAAGCCACACTTGTCAATCACTGCCAGCAGGAAAAATATTCATAACCTCTGAAGTTTACTCCAATAGCTTGTAATTCTTTGTCAATATACCTGCAAAGGGCTGGATTAATCATCTAAAAATTTACTACTTTATTTCGCTACTGTGGGGTATTTTTCAAGTATCCAAGCAATCTCCCCTCATCACCTTTAACAACATTTCACTTTGTTCAATATAAAGGAGCTTGCACTGCTAGACATTGTGAACTTAAGAGAAACAGCTTTGAGTCGTCACTAGTATAAATCCAACTGATTTTAAAAACAAAAATTGTATGGGTTTTAAGCACTGTATCAAATTTAGACACCACTGCTAATTTTACAGCATACAGTATTCTGCAAGTACTTTATGTTTAGAGAAGTACGAAGTACAGTGAATATAAATAGCAGAGAACTCTGGCTTTATTATGCAAGGCATACAACAACTTTCTTTTAACTAGTTGTTAACACAAATGAAATAGAATCTGTTTTCACAGTGACCATTTTCAAAGTTTTATAGGAAACACCTGTTGCAACTCCTCACCATTGCTTTAAGACCTCAAGTACAATAGGAGAGGAGAGAGGGAGATACTCAGATCACCTGCACTGATGCCATTTATGACAAAGTCTGAGCAATACCAAATAGCACTGCAGAGCAGAGCCAGTTTTCTTGACAAGTCCTCATTAATTTTTGGATTTCCAACACTGTCCAGCTCCACATAATGTGAAGAACCTGAGGGTGCCAAAACAAGTTGTGAAGTCTACTATACCTCCATCTTGAGCTCCACTAGCTTAATCAAGGACTCAGACAACAGGCTGTGCCAATCCAGTTCTGGCCTGCTGTGTTTCTATTCCACAGTTCTCACTCTGCTATGCACATCTGCCCCTTCCCTTGAAAAAACACACCAGTCTGAGCACACACTCAGCCCCTTCAAAGAGCTGAGTCAGTCCAAAACTAAGCTAAGATACAATTAGGTATTTGCCCAAATGCTCCAAAGTACAGAAAACCTCATTGGGTGATAAAAACCCACATCAGTACACTTTTACTTCTCATTGATAAAACTGTACAAGTCAAGACAACCTAATCAAATTCCAACAYCATTTTACCTGCAAAAGGCTTGATTATTTTTAATAAGCAGGAACACAACAGTCCTAATATTTGGAGACAACACAGTAACATCTGACTTTTCTGTTATGAAGACTTGCTATTTTCTTCACTAAATACCTTGGACTGTGTCAAGTGAACTACTAAAATGTATTAGTCCTAGGCTGAACGGACTACAGCCAAAAGTTTCAAGTTTTCAGTGAGACAAGAATTCTCATTTCCACTTCTTTGCGGAGTAGAATCTTTAGCATAAATGAAATATTAGGAACTTAAGTATTTTTAAAACAAAATTAACCTTTAATTCAGTATATTTATGACAGTAGAGAGTAGTATCTGAAGTAGCTAATTCTATCTTTTCAGGTGCTTTTAGGGAGAAATCTACAGTTCTTCATATATCAATTTCAGTTTTAATGCCTTACAAGACAAACATATTGTGAAAAACTATTTTGATCACAACAGTAGCATAGAACTTTTCAAATCCTACCATGCAGTTCCTAGCCCGAATTATGTCACCTAACCTTTAAGCCAAGCTACACTGCTGCTTGTTTGCTATCTTCCTCTCTCCCTCCCCTTCCACCAGTGATAGCCATACTAAAAAACCAGGAGAAAATCATCACTTATTAGAGAGGGTGCACTTGTCATGAAGCAGCAGCATCTCCTATTCTAGCAGACCCTTCTTTAGTGTCAGTCCTGTAAGCCTCTTGCAGCACACACATTTCTCATGGTAAGTCTTTCATTCAAATATCATCCATTACACATGACAAACTTCCCTTGAAAGACAGCCACAATGCTGAAGGCCCAAAAGGCATTTCCATCGACCAGCAACAGAGCAGCTGAACTGTCAAGACATTGTGAGGCCCTCTATTCTACAGCCGTGCAAAAAACCCTCAGGGCCATTTGCCCTCTGCAAAATCAAGGGTAATGAATAAGCACTTGTCAATCCTACAAAGGCAGGGAAAAACCAGCAACCTGGACATAGCAAGCGTGCTCAGCAGAACTCCCCTTTTCTCCTGTTGCACCCATGTAAACTGCACTCAAACCAACTGAGAAATAGGCTTTAATATAAACAGCACTTAAAATGAAGACTGGCATTAGAGTGACAAAAGCACGTATGCTTGTAGTAGAAGAATGAATAGTTGAGAGGAATTAGGAAAGAAATGGCAATGTTCAACAGGTAATGGAAAGGAAAGTGAAAAATAGTAGTTTGAACAAAGGAGGAAGGAAAGTTCTCCTGGAAGAAAGAGAAAATTAAACACCAAAATGTAATCTAGTTTACTGTGTGTTTTTTTTAATTCATTCCCATTTATAATTAAATAGTCTACAAAGACAGGGAAAAAACCTGCACTCATGCAATAAGCACAAAAAACATTCCTCCAATACAGTAATTCTAGCTTTTTCAGCTCTTGGCTTATTTTGACGTGCTGACCATACCACCTTTACCATACTAAAACAGAACAAGAACATAAAGAACAGCCCTAAACTACTGATATTCTAACCCAGCCATCTTAACAGTTTTTTACCTTTACAGCTTTTCAGCAATTAAGTGCAACAACTTTATCCATTAGAAGCAGCAGACAGCACAGAGGTTTGAAAGTATCTTTTACCAAAACACAGAAGACATTGATAACTACACTTTATCAGCCATGCTTCTCATGGGCGATATGTTCTGAACTTGTCTTAAGATGTTTGTATTGGGGATTGGTCACATTGCATAAAGGAAAGATTCCACCTCACGCTTTTGGCAGGCTTACTGAAATCATTACAGTGACATGAGCCTGGTAACTCTGAAATTTCCTTAAATTGCTATGTGTGCTCATGTAAAACAAGTACTATATTTTCAAGTCAGAGTGCAGAAGCCAGCACTCTCAGGTACCTGTTTAACTGACCACAGATTTTTTTTTTTTGGTGGGATTTTGTTGTGTGGTTTTTGTGGTGGTGGGTTTTTTTGGTTTTTTAAGAACTGAAACAACCATCCTTTTCCAACACAACCCCATTGCAAATGATTAAAGAATGCTCCAACTTTCCAGTTCAAAGCAGCTCACAAGATTCTCAACAGGGTAACAGTGTTCGAAAACTTACACTTGTAGAAAGAACTATACCTTTAAAGCCCTCACATTCCATTTATTTTCATTTCCTCATCATCATTAGATCTAGTGTTCTGCATGTGTGTAGGAAGGGAGGGAGGAAGTTAAATGTCTAGCGATACGAAAACATGCATTATCTTCCACAAAGACATGACACTTCACAGAAAAGATATCTGCACTGATCAAACCTTTTTTTGTTTTGTTGGGGGGTTTTTTGGTTTTGGGGTTTTTTTTGGTTTTTTGTTGTTGTTGTTTTGGGGTTTTTTTGTTTTTTGTTTTTTGTTTTTTTTTAATATGTTTTGCTGGCCATGTTGCATTAAGGAAAGATTTCCAAAATTTAACTGTTAAGACATTTTTTCACTGCGTAATCTAATAATGTGTCACAGTTCAAGAAAACCTCACAGAACATATGGAATATCATTCAATCATTCTAAACTCTTCATCAAAGTAATTATTAACAGGTAGTTCTGCAAACTGACCAAAACACAGAGCACACCATTACAACATCACTATCTCGTCTGTCAGTCCTAATGCTGAAGCATGACGCTGGTTTAAGGGACGAGGATTCTTGATAGAAAAATTCAGTGGAAAACAATAGCATGAGAGGATTCAGCACTTACAAAACTGAATTCTTTGCTGCGACCTGATCACTGCTGTGACCTGACTTTTGATGTTTTATTTAAAACAGAGAAAGTTTGCTCGGCAGTAGGCAGGAGCTGAAAGGTCTAAATTATTAAGGCAACAAAATAATCTCACCATGACACTAGTTTCACTTGTGTAAGGGCTTTGACAGCCTCATTTCTGCGGTTTTAGAAACTACTGGCTGCAACTGTCCACCCGCCTTGCTGGAGAAAGCCACCTTGAACCAAAAATTCCTTACACATCAGGTGTTTATTTTAACAGTACAGAATATTAACACAAACCACTGATGAAGGCAGCTTTATGCCAGTATAGGCTCAATGTAGCAGAAGAGCAAGGGGAAACTCTTCAGGGAAAAAGGCAGGTGGAATAAGACCTAGATCCACCAACTTGCCTGTCAGCCATAATTCTCAAGTGCTGTTCTTACAGCATACATTAGTAAGAGCTCCCAAAATGATAGTCTGTATTTCCCTTCTTATGTTTGGTAAGATTTACACTTCAATAAGGAGTAGCCATGAAAATGTTCTCTAAATTGCCAAATACCAACAGCTTAACCAAATCTGAGAGAAAGTAAGCAATTACCAGTTTCCCTTACTACAGCTTACTCAGCACCTGCTGCAGCACTAACACAAGCTTCACATAATCCAGCTACCAAGATAAATTAACTACCTCCTGAACAACAGTTTCCCTTTCCAGCCCTGCATATAGTCATTTTGTCACATGCTCAAGTCTGTCTCTCTAGAGTCAGAAGTATAGAAAACACATCTTTGAACAGCACAAAAGTTAAATCGTTCTTCCTTATCCAGTCATGGCAATGGTACGCTACAGCCTCTGAGATAGTTTAGTTTTAATCCTTAAACGAGTTGAAGACACACTCTGCATTTAGATCTTTGCACAAAACTCCTCAGAATCCCTTAAAACAAGGCACAGATGTCAGCTTTTATAGGTAAGGGAAGACTGTTGGTGAAAATAAAGAAGTTGAAACAGAAAACCAGTAGCTAAGCAGCTAGCTCTTTCCAACTTCAAGTATACAAAGACAGCACTAACAGCCAGATGAAACAAAGTAATAGACTTAAAAAATAAAATCAGTAGAAGAATGGATCAGTAAACCAATTTTTTTTTTTTTTTTTTTTTTTTTTTTTTTTTTTTTTTTTTTTTTATTTTTTTTTTTTTTTAAATTTATTATAAAAAAAAAAAAAAAAAAAAAATTTTTTTTTTTTTTTTTTTTTTTTTTTTTTTTTTTTTTTTGTAAAAGAGACATCTATGTGGAAAACTAGTATGAAAGCAGACAAATAACCACTAAATAGCTTTTATGCTGTCAGGAGTCAGGCATTCACAACAGCATTTCACAGGGACATAATGATTCTATGATTCTATGATATACTGCACAAACTTTCTAATCCACAGCAGCAGATCAGAAAGCAGCAAGTTACAAAGAAAGCAGTGGCAAGTCATCTGTGAGCTAAAGCTTTTTATATCAATCTTTTATTCATTCTATACGAAAAGCTATCCATCATTAAAAACATCACTGAACTTACAGAATTATCACAGAATTGATAATTAGCATTCAAAGAGATGTCCGTTACCAACAAAACTCTTCAGCGGCACATTGACACAAACTATTCAAAAACTGTAGGAAGAAAATATTCTCTGAAAAGGTTCAGCCTAAACAGGGTCTGACAGTCCATGCAAGGAATAAGTAAGTAAATAAATAAACACTACCTTTGCTATGTGTCATAATAATTGCATTCCAGGTATACCTTAAGTCTCCCCCCAGGAATTTTTAAAAGCAAAATCACTTTCATAGACCCTTATTGCTTCCTACAACAAATTTCAAACACTAAATAGATGTGTGACATACAATAAAAAGGGAAGAAACAGTCTTTCAGTGCAAGATGTTAACTCCTGCAGCCTGCCAGCAGTTATCTATAGGCTTGAATTTGTTCCTCTCTGCAATTCACCAAGAACTGCTTTTGGAGATTGAACTATGCCATAAGGGACAATCAAAACAACTTAGAAACGTTAATAAAAATGTAATAGTTGTTTAAATAGATGACATGTTCACTGGCACTCTGTCCCTCCATTCTTTAGAACATAACTTAGTAAAATACCTCACAAGAAAGATGTACCATTAGAAGTTTGGCTGACAAGGACAGAAAGGACCCTGCCTCACAGTGATCTCCACACAGCAAATCCTGGGCATCTGAAAGACCTTTTGTCTCAGGAGGTACCATGTGTAGATCTCCCCATACGTTATGAGCATTTGAAAAAGTAATTTCAGGGGAAAAAAGTTCATTCCTTTGGTTTTGGATTAAAGCTGAGTGGAGACAGAGCTGAAAATGTATTTTTTTTTTTTCCATTTGCATGCTAAAATTATCAATGTTTGCAGATGGCGATAATGGATGACTAACTCGAAAAAAGGTTACTTATCATGGGAAGCAATAAGTGGCTAAGGAATCTGGGGGAGAAGCAAAAGCAGCTCATTTTTCTCTTGTCTTCACTCCTCCAGTGAATGTATCTTACAGTAACGTCAGGCCTAATAATGGAGGCTACAGAAGAGGAATCTGGAATCTTTTCACTTATCCTTATACTCTGTATTTCCACATTCTAGAGATAAAACAAATCTCCATGACACTTTCCAGTCACCTCCAGAAATTCAATTCAGTGTCGACTCATGCTTGCAAATGGAGAATAAATGCCCTGACAGAGCAGTGGCTTTGGAAGTCTACCTCAAGTTCCACTAGGCAAGTCATTTGATCCATTTGGTGGAGCGATGGAGGGAGGAACTGAAACATGGGGACAGAATGTACTTTCCCTTCCCAAAGAGAAGTAGCAAAAATACTTCATTTGAAGACCATAATCCATTTACATACTTGATCACAGAATGGCTTATATACAGAGTTAGTCCTACACTTATTTGTGTCCCACTGCATTGTTAACTTCAGTAAAAAAGAAAAAAGGCCAGGGTAAAATACCTTTTTGTCCAAAAAAAAAAAAAAMAAAAAAAACAAAAAAACCCAAAAAGAACAAAACAAGGCATTATAGGCATTATCCTCTCTGTATCTGTAACGCTTTGTCCAAATTCAAGCCATTTTTAGTCTGTCCTGGTTCTGGCTGGGACAGAGTTAACTTTCTTTCCAGTAGCAGCTAAGGTGGGGGTGCTGTGTTTTGGGTTTGGTATGAGAGGAACGTTGATGGCCCATTGATGTTTTGGGTGTTGCCGAGTGGCGCTTGCACCGGGGACTTTTCAGTTTCCCATGCTCTGCCAGGTGCACAGGAAGCTGATGCGGGCAGCATAGCCCGGGCGGCTGACCCAGCTGCCCAATGGGGTATTCCATACCATGTGACATCATGCTCAGTATATAATTAGGAGGTGTGGTCCAGGAAGGGGAGGGGGGGGTGGCATCAGTCTGCAGGTGGTGAGCAGTTGCATTTGCATTGCCTGCTTTGTATATTTTGTTATTGTTGTTGTTATCATTGTTATTATTACTGTTCCACTTTGTTTATTTCAAGTATTAACCTGTTTTTATCTCAACCCCTGAGTTCTCCCACTTGTGCCCTCCCGATTCTCTGCCCCATCCTACCGGAGAAGGGGGGTGAGCGAGCAGCTGCACGGTGTTTAGTTGCTGGCTAGGGTTAAACCACAACATAGTCATAAAATCATAATCACACAACCCATGAGCTATTATCATCTGGGCATGATAATCTTACATAATTTGAATAACTGTTACAGATTAGAGCAAACATATTCCTGATAAACACTTTCTGGTGGTAGCATCTAAGATTATGCCTAAAAAGTTGCATTAAAAATGACTGCAACTAATACAGTACTTTTTACACCTACATATTTCAAAGATATTCATAAAATGAAACCTTCAAGTGCCAAGATTCACTTAATACCACGTGGATCAATATACACAGACTGCTTCTGGTAACGTCTGTCAAATCTTGAAAGAATCTGACATGGAAGGTGAACTGAACAAAATTAGCTCACTAGCTACCCAGAAGCCTTTTTATCTGGTCTGGTGCCATTTACGCTACCTCAGATATAAGTCTATATAAATCTAGGCTCATTTCCTTGTGGGCAATGGTCGAAATAAGAAGTTTGAATGAAGCATTTTATGAATATAAACACAAGTCTTTTCTGGAATTGTTACAGAATGACCTGATCTTGGGAGGGATTTCTACCGCATTCTAGCCAGTCACAAAATAGAAGTATAAGATTAGAAACACAAGATTAATGAATTGGTATGCAAATAAACTACTTACTCTGGTGCCACCAAGCATAATGCTACTATTAACAAGGATAAATGTTATTAAAAAGCACCTTTCAATTAAACTGCTCCTGCTTAATAATAGTTAGATTGAAACGTTTGGTAAAATAAGGTATTACCACAGTATTTCAAATAGACTAGATTTTATATTTCACTGCAGGAATAGACATAGATTGTAGCAATGAACTTCAGAATTTAAAAGTACAGATTCAATTGGCAGATACACTGCCAATTTATCAAATCCAAACACATTGGGAAAAGAGGGTTAGGAACGAAAACCCATATATGGATTTTCCAGGAAAAAAAATACAAAAAATATTGGGCATGTCTTCGCAATTTGTCTGAGAACAGTATGAGCACAGATCAAATAACTTTCTTTTACCAAGATTTTAACTAAACACCTGTAAATTAATTATCATCTTATGGTAACCCAATACAAAAAGCATGATCTTAAAGCATAAACTGATTTAAGATGCAAGGCTACTTTGCAATCAGTCTTAGGAAGCTGCTACAGGAAAAGGCAGTTTAGTTACTTATTTCATTCCACAAATGAAATAAATCCATGCAACTGTTCCTAAAAAAGGTAAATGTTTATCTCTAAACCTGATGGATTTCACTCAGAGTTTAATTTTTTACTACACTGTTTCCACACCAACAGAAAAGAACTTTTTTGCGGACTTTTCTGCAGACTTTTGTGCAGGGCAAGAGCAACTTGCACTTGTGGATAAGAAATTCTAAAGGAGCATTTAACAAGTGGTGGTGTTATACTTGCTTTTCCCTGAAAAAGATTCAGTAAAGCTTGAAAAACAGTCAGTAAACAACCAACTAGTATAATGCTAAAGCAAGAAAGACTAAGGGAATCACTCGCTGTAGAACCGCAATGGGGGGCTTTCATAAGTGCAGACAGAATCGATCAGGCAAACACTGTACACTGGTTTGGGGTCCACACCTTAGAAGAAAGGAATAATTCAAAGAATGAAAGAAAGGCATTTCAAGCATTGAGAGGACTGATTTGATTACAGTGTGTTAGCACTCTCTTAAAGTGAGGAAATAGCATTAGAAGTATCTTTAACAGAAATAGGTTTAACAAAAGTTAGAGTTGAAATATAAATAATTTGATTTAGAAACAGGGGCATATGTATTTTCAGCAGTTTGCATGATTAGGTACTTAAACAAGCACATAAAAAATTCCCTTACCTCTTGCCTATTTCGAATCCTCAAATCAAGATTGGAGTCCTTGTATCTAGCACATACTTTGTATTTTAGGAAAAAAATGTAAAGAAAACAAAACCCAGTTATTATCACAATGGAACAGTATGAAATACAATCATCTGAAACACAGGAGTTAAGATAAGATCCCAGTCTATTTTGACCTTAACCCCGAGACACAACTTTAACTTCCAAATGTCTCCGTGTCCAAATGATTTTTGGGAAGACACTTTGAAGGAACAAAGCATGCCACTATGTTAAAAAAAAAAAAATCCCACTCCTCAAATAAATTCTACTGATGGCCACTGCTCAGTACAACAAATAAATTTGTTATAATAAAGATAAACATTTTGTTTAGTAAGTTAAAATAAATTTGGCAATGTCCTTCAACTAAGTAATCAATTGACCCATGGCTTTCATTATGCCAATCTGTGTCCTCAAACTAATAGTTCAGATACAACAAGAAATGTCAGAGACAATTATTCATAAATAAAGAATATATGTTAGCCAGCTGTATTGCACCTTTCAGCTTGTTCTTTCAGGTGACAAACTAGAAAAAGCTGTACAGCACAACATATTACCTGAAAAATCAGCAAACACTGCACTGGCAACGCTTACATATTTTCATGAATAAATGATATTTATGGTTAAAAACATTTATATTAATGTTTGCATGCATATTGCAAGAGAAGATAGCAGAGATGACCTGTTCCAGCATAACATCATGCGTAATTCACACAAGATTTGTATTATATCCAGTAACATCACAATGATTATATAATAATCAACTAAAGATAGTAACATACACTGACTGTCTGGTTATGCAGAGTAAAAAGAAAGTTCTTAACTAAAACTGAAAAACTTGACAAGACGACAAGTCAGCAAATAACATGATACTCACTCTGGCAACCTGAAAAAATAACTTTCCTCTCTTAATTAAGCAAATACTGCACAGCACATGCTCGCCCACACACAACAGACACAGAGTGCTTTCTACCTTAAATAAAAATGAATTTATGCTATTCACAAAGCAAAGATATCCTCAGTTTCCAACAATAAGGATAGCCTCAGTTTCAAACAAGAAGGATCATTCATTATTGCCGCCAAAACACGAGCCCTTTAAATGTAGGCAAAGTTCTAACTTATTGTCAGTCACAAAGTCAGAATACGAAATAGTTATCTGTTAACATCAACCTAAATATACATCTACAGGGATAATTATAAGTCTCCTTCTCGCCACTTTGTAGAGAGGTGGAAAATAATAGTAGAGCTAGTTTAAATAAGTTCTTCCACTAGCAGCAAAACTACAAAAAAGCCTGCTTTTCTTCACACTTGCATATTTCTTCCTTACAATCTTACCCTGCATTGTAGTAATGCCAATACACACACACCTTGATTATCTCCAGTTCTCTCCCCCCCACTCCCTCAACAATTTCCCCCACTGGCTCCGTCAACTTATAATTGTGATTTGAAAAAGAGGCAGTCATAACTGTGAGAGCAGTCATCTTTTGGCACAAAGAACAAGTAACTTCAGCTCACCTTACCTTGTCATTCCCCCTACTTTTGAATGATCTGTACTACCCCGTACTTTTGAATATGTGCTGTGTTTGACAAGGGAATAAAAAGACCCTTAAGTTCCTACGTATAGTATGAAGTTCCTAGTATAAAGTTCTGTTTCAGATTAAGGAAAAAAAAAAGAAGGAAAAAAAGGGAAAATAGTGTCATTGATCAAATCACTGCTGTTTTATTCCTTCCTACAATGCAGGCTCTGCAATATGATTGCAAGACTCTAGGTCTCTGCAGTAGCAAACTTCAATCAAACTTTCAATAGCAAATAAGGCTTTCAATCTCACTAGTTCTCACCACACTGAGCATTTCATTTTCATAGTCTGTTGATTTAAATATAGATGCACTTATTCAGTAAAATCAACTTGAGAAAGTCTAATTCAGATAACAGCAGCAAGTTTTTTCTTGGCTCTTCAGAGCAATTATAGAGCAAACCACTGTTTACAGTGTGTCTTCAGTTAGCAACAAAACTGTGTTACATATCCCGATAGCAAAGATTGCTTTTAATGCAGGATAACCCCTTTCTCTCTTCCGCTTTATTGCATTTATGGCTTCCACATATTAGCTAAACTTAGTCTAATACAGCAAGCTTGCATTTTAAAAAGGGAGGTGCAAGGAATACAAAACTGTAAGTTTACTTCAAGACAGAGCTGCAAAATAAGTCTTGTATAAGCTAAAAGACATGGACAGCTTCTTCCTGGCTTTTAACCTACTCCAATCAAACTGCCCTGAGCAGTTTTTCTTTACATTTGCTTTAAACATGACAGCATACCTAACCTAGCAAATCAGGGTAGTTTCAACCATCATTAAACATCTTTACTAGCAATGACAAAAAAAGAACAGAGTTTAAACTACTAAACTCTCAGGAATGCCAACAGTCTTAAATCCATTGCATCTCCAAACAGCATTATCAATACAAGCTTCCATTTAGTAACTCTACTTCCACATGTGTATCAATTGGACAATAGTTCCAAAACAAAAAATAGAGAAAATGTTTATTTTATAACATACAAGATCTCATTACACTTTCTTGTAAGCTGGTATCACCTCTTAAGACAGCAGCTGAAAAGTGAAATGCTACCAACATGCATGCTTTTCAAAACATCATGTCCACATCCACTTTGTAGGTCATATCTAGCTTAGAGCTTCAATGGAAATGCTTCTGCTACTTCTTGCAGAGTTTCCCAGAGAGTTCAGGAATTTAATCTGGAATTATTTCAGTCCTAGGAGATCATTACCCCACAAAAGCTAAAAAGGCCACCTAGATTGAACAGTCATATGGGAAAAAGGAAACAGAAGCTATTAAAGCAAATGCAGAATGGTTCTTGGCAAGAAAGCTTACCTATATCTCAAATATAAAACTTAGAGATGACCCCCTCTAAAGCACGTAGGTAGTCAGGAGAAGTAAGAGTAGGTTGGACAGCTGCAGCAACTAGAAGCTGTACTTTACAGTCTCTTAGTAGCAGAAGTCTTTCATAGCATGGTAATTAATTTCTGCCATTCTAGGCATTAGTATTAGGCTAGCATAGTTACAAACTCTTAAGTCGACTTTAATACAACATTTACAAGTGTTCAGTCTTGATTTTCTATAGTGACAGCAGAGTAACAAGATCAAGCTGGCTTGATCAGCCCACATAAAGAAATGAAACAGATTTTCCTCAAGAAGTGGTTTACAAAATGCTTTGAAATTTCTTTCTTTCCAAGCTTTCTGCTGCAGTACCCCTATGCATCTCTTTAGAAAACCGCCTGCCCCTTTTCTAATGCATCCTACATGATCTCACCAAGTACCTTCAGTTCTGCACAGGTTCTGTATTCTCTTAAACACATTATAAAATATCTACAAGTACAACTTAAATTGAAATAGTAAAGCTACTGGAAGGGTACAAGGTTTCTATTTCTGTTCACCTTGTCACCAACCAAAGAATTTTATGAATCGCAGGGCACCTTTATGGGACACATGATAATATCACAGTTCAGATTCCCATCTGACCTGCCACTAAAAGGACGAACATAAAATTCACAAGTATCCAACCCAACAATAATCAATAATAATTTTTAAAAAGCACACTACCTAGTACTAAAAAGACTCATAACATATTTAGCACATGCCTAATTGTTCATGCTGTATAAAGGAAACCAATTTACAATGGAAGAGACATATGTGGGATGCTCCTTAAACATAAGGTTCATCTCAACTTTTTTTTTTTTTCTTTTTTTAAATTCAAACCTTTGCATCCACAAACTTAATTCTTCTGTGAAACTCTGGAAGACAATTATGTAGGATTATTTTGAAAAATACCAAACAAAATATTTCCAGAAGAATGTTCCAGAGCATATACAGACAATAAAACACAATTTCTTGAACTGGTTTCTCAGCGTCACGCATTTCATACAGAATGCAGGAAAGAGCTAAACTGATTCAACACAAAGCCTGCATAGAGTGATAGTTTTGTAAGAATTAAAAAAAAAACCCACTGAACATGTGAAGTAACAAAAGAACATCCAAGTACTTCATAAACCATAATAATGAAACCTCCTGTAAGCCTTATTAACTTCAGGACATGCTAAACTTTCCACACAGGACACTCTGAAGTAATACCCAACACTTTCAGACTAAAAGAGACCAACTTAAGAGACCAAATCCAACAGCACGACACCTCACTAAACTGTTGAGAAAACAATCAGAATTTTGTAATGTCAAATATATATATGTATGTATGTATGCACACGTGTGCATATATACCCATAGACCTTAAAACAACTAAAACGACAAGCATTCTATATTATGAGCACCACTTCATTTCCTATTTCTCACAAGACTTAAAATCCCATATGCCACTTAGATACACAGCATTGAAGCCACATACCTGCACAACTGAGGTCGTACACGCAAGGGACATGTCCCCTCTATTCTCTAGCGGACTGGAAACGGTATCTCCACCACGACCAAGGGCCACCCTACCCCTCAAAGCGACCCTTTCTCCCAAAGCCGTGGAGGTTTCGGAGCCCTGCAAACCCACCCCTGAAGGGGAGGAAGCATTCAGGGACAACTCGGGACAGCTCCATCCACCCCGGCTCCCCACACGCAGCACCGCCTTGCCCGCAGCTGAGCTGCCCCAGGCCCCTCCACACAACAGGCAACTCTGCTCGGGGGTAGGAAGGGGTGGAGCGGGGGGTGTCAGGGTTTCCTTTCCCCCAGAAGACAAGAGCCACCTTCCCCTGGGGCGGGGGGCAGCTGTCCAAACAGACAGAAGAACAGGGACAGACGCTTCCCTGGCCCACAGAAGACGCCCTGCCCCGGGAGGGGTGTTTGAGGAGGGGAACCCCACACAAAACCAACCTCCCCTAGTAACACCCCACCGCCCGAGAATACAGCGTGCTTGCTGCAGCACGGAAAGTTCAAGCACAGTCCCCCCCGAAACCCCGGACGCCTGGGGGGTTGAAGGCCCGCTCCTCCGCAGACCCCCACCCCCTTGGGGCGGAGAAGACCCTCGCCCCGCACCCTCCCCCACGCACACCCGTGCCGGGAGGCCCCCGCAGCCCCCCACCGCAAACACCTCCGGGAGTGGGGGGGTGTCAGGGCCGCCCCGCCCCCAAGACCCTCGCCCGGCCTCACACGGTCCGCGGCCCCCGCAGCGGGGCGGGGGAAGGCCGGGACCTCGGCCCCGCCACCGGCGGACCCCCACGCCACGCCGCGGCCCCGGACTGACCTGACGGGTGAGGGGCGGCGCCGTGTCCGTTGGCGGGGGAGGGGCGCAGTCGCCTCTCGGGGCTGGCGGGGGGTTTTCCTCCCCGCCACCGATCCTCCGCTCCCCGGCCCGTCCTTCCCCGGGCGCCACCACAGAGAGAAAGCAGAGGTAACGCGAGACAGAGGGAAACACCAGCCCCTCTTCCCCTCCCCCGCCAAAAAATTAAAAAAAAAGAAAGGGGGGGAGGGGGGATGAAATTAAAAGGCTCGGCCCAGAGTTTAAAACAAAGAGGCGGAAATAGCCGAGCGCGGCCCGAGCGGAGCCGAGCGGGGGAGCCACGCTCAGGGCGCATGCGCGCGGCGCGCTCACCCGGGCACGGCTCCGGCCGCCCCCTCCCCCGAGGAGCGGGGCTGGCCCACGCGCAGCTCCCCCGCCCCCCGCCGCGCGCGCGTGCCGGGGGCGGGTCGGGTCCGGCCGCGGGGGCAGCGGCCGCGGGGTTCCTTGTGCCACCCGCTAACAGCCTCCGGCCGTCCCGGGAGCCGGGCCCGAGCGGCAGAGGGAGGATGTCTGGTCCCGCGGGTGCCCAGCCTTGAGAAATCGGTTGTACTTGTGAGCAGGGTGAGGTTAATGACGGAGATTTACTTCTCGGCAGGGTACGGCCCTTCGTTGCTCCAAGCTGCCTCATGTCTCAAGSTTTTTCCTCAAAAACACATAGCTGTCTTTTTAATCGATGAACGCAGAAGCTTTAATAGGAGCTGGGAGCGCTGGTGGCAAGACACACAATTTGGTGACAAACTGCAGGTGACTGAAACACTCCAACTGATGAAATGAAGAAGATTTTGTCTTCCTGAAAGTTGAAAGGTGTGAGGTCGTAGGTCAAGGAGCACGCATAAAGCTTGGGAAGCCCATGCCAAGTTCAGCTTCACACCAAGTGGCTGAATGTCAAGGTTGCAAAGACAGGTACTTAAAAATTCACCTGTCCAAACTCTTAAGACACCAGAGCAAGCTTTGCATGCCCAATTACACATATATTTTGAATGTAATGCTTTAAAATACCTGCATATTTCCCTCTTCCTTTCCTCCTTCCCAAGCAAGAATGAGCCACAAGACAGTCTTCCACCTTGTCTAAGAATGCAACTGGAAATGGGCTGACTGACATGGCACAGCCCTAGAAGATGTTTTGCTCCTTGTCCAACAAACTACTGAGCCTTTATTGTTTGCCAAGACTTCAGGGTCTCTGCTTGGCTCTAGGAGATATGTTATCCAGAAGCTAAGCGTGTGTTAGTAGAAAATATGCCAGCACTGTAGATTTGCTCTGTTTAACTTCAAGGGTGGTGTGGTTAAATGGACGCATCTTGTCTGTCAGAAATTTAAATTCTGTTTTCAGTTTAACCACAAAT
The DNA here is from genome assembly GCA_035582835.1 of Phoebastria nigripes. Taxonomy (NCBI): domain Eukaryota; kingdom Metazoa; phylum Chordata; class Aves; order Procellariiformes; family Diomedeidae; genus Phoebastria; species Phoebastria nigripes. Next base: position 206,161 of record JAYKAV010002882.1, on the reverse strand, counting down.
GACTTTGCATGGGCCTTTGCTTACAGAGATATAGTCTAGAAACTAATGGGGCCTCCTGCCTTACTGCTGGAATTGGGGTTCAAGTAGCCAGAAGCAAAAGTAACAAACTATAAAAATGTGCATGAAATTATAAACTGGACGCCTGCTTTTTTTTTTTTGTTCCTAGTGTTTCCAGAGCCAAACACTGCAGATTGGGAAAACCATTAAGGCCAGAGTCTATGGGTTTGGGTTTTCTCTTACTATAGATATTTTTTAGAAGATGGTACCTGAAGCAAGATGATAAGGCCATGCCTACTCAAACAATTAGTATCTACTTTAATATACCCTTCGTGACAAGACTGTTGTGACCCTCAGAGAGCCAAGGCAATGGTTTGCTCTCTTTTCAACCTCATTACCCTAACGTCTGTTGTAACGCTTTTGGCAATGCCGTTAAAGAGTGTGTTAGCCTATAAGTGATATTCTGAAATATAAGCTTAGCCAGTGAGTAGAGTATCTAAGATCATAACTGAGTAGATATGAGTGCCTTGTCTACTGCAGCACTTGGTATTAGGAGAGAAGTGAAACTTTTTGTTAGCATTGCAGTCAGTGAGCTGTGGTCAAACTACAGAAGTTCAGAGAATGACTCAGGGGGAACCAGAAATAGCATTTAAAGGATTCTTTCTGTTAGCTTTACATGCGTTAGTCCTCACAGTTTTCACACAAACAAAAGCATAACGTGAACACAGCTAAATTGAAGCTCTAGCTTCTGGAAGCATGTATTTCCTAGCTAAAACAATTCATGGAAGAGAATCTATTTGAGATCTCTTGACAGGAAAAAAAACCCAAACATTTCAGGTAAAAGAAGTTCATTGTCTCCTTTAGGACTTCTAACAATGAAAAGGTATTGGTCAGCAAGAGCACATTAATGGTAATGGTATAAACAGGGAAATGGCTAGAAACCCAACAAAACAGGATATTTTCATGAACAGTAGTAAAGCACAAAATAGGCAAATATCTGACAAAATGATACATAATACAGTGTTTACAAACAGCAAAGCTGAGAACTAATATTTCCAGTAGTTGCCCAGTTCCTTTCCAGAGCAACGGAGCTATATCGATCCTGTAGGTCTGTAGACTAGACGGGTTGCATCCGAGGGTGCTGAGAGAGCCTGTTGATACCACTGCAAGGCTGCTCCCTCTCTTATTACATTTGCAAGATCATGGTGACCAGGAGGGTCCCCCAGTGCTGAGAATTCACATACACAGAAATGTAAATATTTCGTCCATCTTTGAAAGTAGCAAGAAAGATAATTCAGGGAACTACAGCCTCACTTTGGTCCCTGAGAGAATCATGGAGCAAGTCCACCCATGCCATTTCTGAACACGTGAAGGAGAAGAACATGTCTTACTGAAGGTAAATCAGGGTGGACCAACCTAATTGTCTTCTATGATGAAATGACTGGGTTTGTGGATGCGAGGAATGTGGTGGATGTTGTGTACTTAGACTTTAGCAAGGCTTTTGATACAGTCCCCACAATATTCTTGCCCCACATGAGGGCATTATGGCCTGGATAGGTGAACTACTGGATGGGTGAAATATTGGCTGGATTGTTGGTCTGAAAGAGTACTGGTTAATGGGTTATATTCTGTCTGCAGGCTGGTGACAGCATGAAGTTCTTCAGCGGTTTTCCCTGGGACCTGTTTAATATCTTTGTCAATGACTTGGACATGCAGAAATATGTCTGTGGACAAACTGGGAGTGCAGTCTATATGCCTGAGGACAGGTCTGTCATTAGGATGGACCTAAACAGGCTGTAAGAATAAAATTCAACAAAGTCCTGCACTTGGAACAGACTTAAGTTCCTGCAGCAGTACAGGTTAGGGTGTGACTGACTAGCTGGAAAGCAGGTCTGCTGAAAACGCTTTGTGAATTCTTGGAAACAATAGGCTGATTGAGAATTAACAGCATCTTGGGATGTATCAACAGGCCAGTACGTTGGGGGACATGATTGTTCTTCTTTATGTGGTACTTGTTAGAACGAGTCTCGCATAGTGCATCCAGTTTTGGGTGCACCGATATGAGGAGGATACTGATAAACTTGATCAAGTCCAGCAGAGGCCACCAGGATGGTAGTAAGTCTGGAGAACATGTCCTGCAGGGAGAAGCTGAGGGAACTGACTCATAAGCTTGATCAAGTCCAGCAGAGGCCACCAGGATGGTAGAGGGTCTGGAGAACATGTCCTGCAAGGAGAAGCTGAGGGAACTGGAATAGTTCAGCCTGGAGAAGAGATGGCTTCAAGGGGGACAAGGGGGTCACCTACAAAAAGCGGAGCCAGACTCTTTAGTGAGGCAAATGGCAGGAAAATGGAAGACAGTGGTCATAAAGTGAATCAGGGGAGATTCTGATGGGCCAGAAAGGAAGAAAAAAGATCACTATGAGGATAGTTAAACTTTGGAAGAGGTTTCCCAGAGAGGTTGTGCATTGTGCATCTTTGGAGGTTTTCAAGACCAGGCTGTACAAAGACCTGCTTTAAGGAAGAGGTTCTACTAGAGACCTCTGGATGTCCCTTCCCATCTAAATGTTTCTGTAATTCTGGGATTAATTGTCAAGCAGAGAAATCAAAATTGTCCAGGAAAATTTAGATTAACTGAAGAAAGAGTATCTAAAATGGCTGAATTGTCCTGGGAAGACAGAGCAACTTTCTCAAACTGCTCAAGAACAACATTGCCTTTTAGATGATATGTGAATAGCCTGATCTAGGTGACTAAACTTTGTCAGTGAACTGTTGGCTGCTTTTTCCATGCTTCACTTTTCACCTTGGCTGCTATTGGTTCCCAACAGGCCCTCACCAATTACTGCCACTCTGAGTACAGATACTTACCTGTTAGTTGCAAGTGGAAACTCGGAGCATTTCTAATCACCGCCTTTCACACTCAGTCTTTCCCAGTCATAAATCTTCAGTCAGCACTGGATTCATTTAGATTTCTTCATTCAGGTTCAAATGGCAGGCAGCAAGCAAAACACTGTAGTAGTAGCCAAAGATCTCAGAGCTGGGCTTCAAACATCTTGCAGCCTAAAACCAAAGAACCCAAACATTCACCAGCTTTTGTCTTCTAGGTGAATGTACCATGCACTAATTATTTGAGTAACCTATTCTTACAGGAACTATCTACAAGATTTGGGCATTAGCAGCACAAAATGATCACTTCAGAACACACACACTATACATACATTTATATAAGTATACATATACATAGATATAGATATATATATGTAAAATCCTATATTTTGACATCTCCTTTTTTACACCTTTTCCTTTTACGCTATCAGGTTTCTTTTGTGGATATCTGCACACATACGTGTACCACATTCCCCTCAAATGCATGGATGTTACAGGCCTGCATTGTATTGTATTAGCCTGCACTGAACCTTATAAAACATTCCTCATCACCAACTTTTGCAAAGTTAGCATGCATTTAATTTAAAGTTTCAGTTCCTGGAGATGGAAGACGCAAGTTCCTGTTCATGCAAGAATATCCAGATTTATTTTACAAACTTGTAGATCGTGTAGGTTTAGAGAAATGCTTAGACAATGTGACTATGCTTCAAGTGTTTTAATAACACAGAATTATATACAAGTGCTGTTCTAGCATTGTCAGTCATGATATTTTGGGAATAGAATCATGATTTTTAAAATGTTGGGGAGACACCACTGACATTTCTGACTGACTTTGTGGTGTTTAGAGCCACATAAGCCTCCATTCTCCTGCTAATGACCAGAGAAGTCTCTTAACAATAGATATGGTGCACAGCATTTTATCATAGTGTTGCAGAATGGATGAGGTTGGAAGGGACCTTTGGAGATCGCCCGGGACAGCCTCCCCGCTCAAAGGAGGGTCAGGTAGAGCAGGCTGTCTTGCTTCCTCTATTTATCACAAGATCAAACATTGCCATTCTTACATTGTAGGTTCTGCATGAACATCCTAATGACTGAATGATAACTTCATTCTTGCTCAGGGACCACTGGGAACCAATCTTCTGAATGTCACTTTTACCAACAAGTAAATTCTGGCTTCAGAGATGTATTCTATTAAGCCTCTCATTTAAAAACAAAGACCTAGAGGTCCTTTACAGGAGGAGATATGATTTAGCATCCCCTATGGACACAGCTGCATAGGCGACAGGCCAATCAACTGGAGAAACTGACTAAAGAACATCTGTTGCTTCATCAATGAAACAGCTGAAGCAGATGAAAGGTATGTTTCGTGTAGGCAGTGCACGCCATGTCATGCAGATGGCTCAGTATGAAGAACTGTTTGCTAAGTGGCCTTTCTGGAACCATTAAGTTCCCTTCATGTGCTTTGCCAGCAATGCTAGCCTTAGAATCTCACTTCCTCCCCCTTTCCCCAACCATTTGCTAGGAGGATGAGGTACGACCATGGAAGGTCATTTGATCTACCAAAGGATACGATCAGTGGTATCTGTACTGTGTAAGCTTCTGCCAGGTGAGTCGTGAAGACATACAGTGTCCATCCTCTGAGGCTTTCAAATAGGTTTGACAACCTAGCCTTGCGTTGTTGGTCTGATTGTTAGAAAGTATTTCCCAGTATCTAACCTTGCTCTTCCTGCTATAATTTTAGTAGGTGAAACAGTTCATACCCTTTGTCTTTGCAAATACTTGTGACATATCTGAAATAACCTCCAGTCAGTCTTCTGTTGACTAAGTAACCACTTTTTCCCTCATTTTGCATCCTAGCTTTTGGGCTTGCAGACTTTTGTGTTTCTTTGCCATAACTTTCCCAGTTATCTGCCCCAACAGACCTTTCTTCCTCTTCAAAAGACCAGCCATTTCTTTCCAAGACAGACAGACACCTTGCCTTCCCTCAGGAAAGTGCCTTTAACAAGATCTGCTTTCACCATCCAGATGCTTTGCTCTAATATGTACAAACCCAGAGATGCAGTTTGTTGACACAAATCTGACTTGGGACCCACACTCTCCCAGAAACACTATGACAAACAGGGAAGTATAGTCTGTCATACAAATCTTATGCTGGGGAGCTGTAAATCAGAGGCAACTTGGAGGTTCACTGCCCCACAAGTTCAGACACATTCGGAAGTATTAATCAACATTTTGTTATAGATTTACTTTCGTTTAAGCACAATCCATAACAGTTTTTAACTCCGTAACTGTTATGCAACCTCCTTCATCTGTAAAGCAGTAAGATACTTCTATTTCTTTCAATAATCTTTAATCTTTGGGTTTGGGGGAGTTGGTACCTTTCTCCCTGTTGTCCCTGCTATAGAATTGACAAGGCATGCTGTCTCAGCCTCTAGCTGAACAGTTTTATCCCTATTCTGATCTGCAGCATTTTATGATTGAAGGGTACAATAAAACCCAGAGAGATTTAAACCCAAGAGACAGGTATTTAACTATACCCTCAGTCATTCCAACCCACCTGAGCTCTTCAATCCTCACTGTTAGTTGGCTTTCAAATTCCTCCATTTCCCATGGCAAAAAAATCCCTGGTTTTCTCTCTAGTGTCAAACTCAAATAAATCAGGTTCATTAAGCCCTCTAGCCAAATCCACTCAACTGTACAAGACAAGCTGATTCAGCAATCATTTGGAAAAGATGAAACACTAAAATACCAGCCACTTAATGTAACTCTAGGTTTATAAATATTCCAACTGGTAAGTGGAAAATTAAGGCTTTTGGCAGAGCATGTCAGCAACTGTTAACTAGCAATTAGAAACTTCTGGTTATGTATTCTTCCTCACCAGAAGACCTCTTAGTGCTTCAGAGATGAACATGAGATAGAAAAGTGGAAATAGAGAGGAATTTAGTGACTCGGGAAATAAGTATCTGTTTGTTACCACTACTTACATAAACACAGCTTAGATCCCTTCAATGGTTCGTTTTTTAAACACAGAAAGCCTCAGCCATATCCTTTCTGTTGAATGATGAGATTTACACTGGGGGCAGGGGGCGGCAGGGAGAAGCAAAACAAAACCCCACGCTCAGTTCTCAGGAGTTCTGAATCGGGGATGTTCCATTCTCAGAACTTAGAGCTTGATCGAGTAAGAGGAAAGCTGTCAGCAACGTACTGCATTGTGCAAGTCAATGTGTTGTCCCTTCGACTGTCAGCTGTAGTTACTCCATTAAAGCTGAGGAGGAAGTTACCTTCCTGACTGGTGCAGTTCTTTATGACCATCAGTTATCATTTGGCTGCTAACATGCTAGACTACCTATATACATAACACTGGTGGGATTTTTGATTGCCTACACATGTACTAACATCATCACTTAAATTCCAGCAATTCAATTTCAGATACACTCCCAGGCGACCTGTACAAAATCAAAAGCAGAGATGGAAAATCAGAAGTAAATACTGGGAAGAGGAGCAGGCTACAGGAGGAAGTGATGGACATGGGGAAAAAGGGCTCAAAAAATTTCTTCTTGAATTACCAGCATGTGCTGCTACTAAATTGCAGGGGTAAGGGTTTTTTAAGCTGATAAGCTCTGGACTATTAGAATGCAGTACATGATGTCCTTTCCCTTGGGGATTTTTTTCTTTTAATCTGAGTTGCAGCTGTGATACAAAACTGAGGTGCAAGATGCAGTGATACCACAATGAAACCTGGCAGAATGCTACCTATTTATTGTGATGAGCCAAGGCACGCTTTGCAGAAGGCATGCTTGGCTCACATCTCTTCAGGTTCCTGACTTCTTTTTCCAACAGGTTGCTGTGAGACCAGTGCATAAACCTGGCAGGCTTAGAAACCGTGTTAACCAAGTGGATGCAGCTGTATGTATCCATCCTGCTCACATTTATCTGCTGCTGTGTTGTCCCGTACATACCTTCAACCCTCCAGATGTTTTGCAAGTCACAATACTGGTTATAGGACAGTGTGTAATTCATGGTCCATCTGCTACTCCAAGTAGTTTTCTGTATATAATCAGTTCCGGCTCTGGTTCCTCCAAACAGGGAGAAGGTAGCCACTCTGACTTGGATATTGGCCATCCACTACTGACCAAAACCAACCTATGATAGAGCTTTGCTGATTTCCAGTATTTGCATTTTTTTTTTTTCTGGGGTAAAATTTGTCTTTCAACAGGCAGATTTTATTTGTTAAGATTATCCAGGAAAAGAAGGAGGTTCATTTGTCTTCCAACTCAAGCATATCACCCTCATATATATTTAAGATTTGGATTTTTTTTCCACCATATACGTATTGTGATAGACAAATATTCCTCAACACAAACTGTGGCATGTACACTATGTATTTATACAGTCAGGTACAGTTACCAGTCACTTCTTGTTCACTGATCACTAACATTTCTCTGGATCCTGACTGAAATTTCAGGTGTCAGTTCTTAAAAGAGTTGCATTATCTAAGAAGAGTATGAGTTAAGAGATAATGATATCCCTTCAGATATCTAGTTCTCCCCTTTAAAACACTTTTTTCACAGAATGGAATACCAGGAATCCTGATCAGGTCTCCCTTGAGAGAGCAGGTGGAGTGCAAAGAGTCATGCAGTGTATAATGTATTTCACCAGGGTCATGTAGATGAGAGGACACCTCAGACAGCACTCTTGAGCTGGAATGAACAGTTACAAATGAAGGAGCAGGCAGAACATCAGCCGTAATGTCATCTGGGAATCTCCTAAGTGACTGAATATATCTTTTTTTGGTCAACAAAGTTCCTTTGATTACATCAGACAACAAGAGAGGGAGGGAGGGAGGGAAGGAGTGAGGGAGAACAGGTCCACACAAGTGACTAATATGGGAGTGTTGATCCTGCCTGTTTGCATTTCGGGCTGGGCCTCCCCTCAGGAGCCCTGATAAGCCTGTGGAACTGTCTGTAAAGCAAATGAGTGTCTTGGCTGCATGCAGTGAAGGAAGCGAGTACCAGTCAAGTACCTCGGTCAGTGAGAAGAGCCCATAGTCCTGAAAGTGGAACTGATGCAGTGGGATCAATGGCAGGGTCTTATGGGGCCCAGGAAAGGGACACTCAAAGGACTACTGCTACAGATAAGCGTTTTATCTTGGGGGTGGAGATACCATGTTATGCTGATGCAAAAAAAAAGTAAACCTAACTTCATAGTGTGTAAAAAGTGTATGACCTGTAAGTCAGTGATACAGTTTTTCCATATTGTTGGTACTACTGGTCAAGTATCATACTTGAAGAAAGAAATGAGAGAAAGTGCATGAGGATGAACAGGTGTAGAAAATATGACCTAAGAGGAAAGACTAATGGAGCATGAGTTTAGCCTAAATGCATTTGAGGGAGACACTCAGGTAGCTGAAGGTTTTGAGGTATTTGGAGGGCTATTTTTCCAGCATCCAACTGTGAAGATTCAGGGAAGGTGTGTAGTCTCTATCCTAGGAGGCTAAACAAGCATCTGCCAGGCTGACAACAAACATGTCTGTAAATCCAGTTGATCATACCTTGGGGTGGGGGGCCTATTTTTTACTTCTGGGAATCTAGGTTCCAGCACATCCTCCAGGAAACTGTCCTGTTTCAAAAGGGCCTTCATGAGGACTTCACCTTAAGTGAACTTAGTATAATCACTTGTTGCTTCTATGTAGATTTCCAAGACAGGAACGATTTAGCAATCATATGGAACTATATTTTGTAGGGTGACAATAGCCCTCACTTCTGGGATTAAAGTAATTTCAGTGAACAATTCAAACTTGTTAGCCCACAGAGATCATCTCTGACAGCTCCCAATCAAGTTTTCCATCTCTTCCTGCATATACAGCAGCTATGTTTGATTCTTGCATCCCGATTTGCTTTTGCAAGCATCTAATTTTAGCTTCACATTTACTGTGATCAGGTCTTACTGGAATTTCCCTTGCTCTAGGGTGAATCACTGCACTGTAGAGGGATTAATGTGTACAGTGCCCCTCTACTTTTCTTCTACATTTTTTGTTTCTCTTTTTCTGAATTCTCCTGATTATATAATTCCAGTTATACCTTCTCACTACATTTTTGATCTGCTAGGTGGTTCTCCATTTCTAAAGACAAACTTGCTTCAGGTTTCTTAATAGTGTCTTTTAAAACACAACTTTAAAATCAAAACAGCCAATTTTCTTTTGTTACATTGGCTCAATCAGCACAAACCATTTTTGCTGCTTACTATAATAGTCTCACTAATACAGGAGCTTTATCCCCAAGTTTCAATTAATATTCTCAACAATAACTGGAGATCTATATCACTTATTGTCCTATGGGCTGAAGTGGCACATCCTTCCTTCCATGGGAACATAGCCCATGCTGTGATCTCCAGCACGGCTGGGGATTCCTGTGGCCTTTGACAGACTCCTTTTTAGGCTTCTCCTGACCCTCCTTGGACTTTCCCGCCTAATCTTTCCATTTCTCTGCAAGGTTCCCCTATAGCGTTTTGCACAATGGTATTACAAGAGATTTATAAATTGTCTTGGAAGTATCTGGATGATCTCTAGTATACTATTGGAAAGCATTCTCCCTGGTAAGTATACTCACCTGGTAACTCATCCACATGGAGTTGGACATATAGTCATGAAAGACCACCACAAGATTTATAAATTTAAGATCAGCTTTCTTGTGGGAGAAGAAATATGGGGACATCCTGAAGATATGCTAAAGCTTGTCAGATCCATGTCAATAGCAGAGAAGCTTCTGCTGATGTACTAGAGGCAAATGTTTCAAGATGCTGCTGCAGCCTTTGAGGTGAAGCATTGCTGTTGATCTAGGAATCAGGAGAGAGACAGAGGGAGAAAAGAAAGCTCAAGAAGACTCATTTACTACCACCAAGACCTCAGGAATTCATATGTTCAACTTGTAATCATACCTATTTGTGAGACTGGCATATTCCTACTGCACCAGGCACAACAAGCAGCCACCTCACTCTGAAGAAATACTCATAGTCCGTTATGAAAAGAGCTATGATATGATAAGCTGCATCAGATGGCTGGACTTGAGTGTGGCAAGAATAGGCTGCACCTGCAGGCATGGGGAACTGTGTCCTGAAATGGAGGAGCTCTAGATGGGGTGAACTGTGACTTCCCATTGTGACTGTCCAAAGGGGTACAGGGATTCCGCCTGAGACCTTCCGTGCTAAGTGAGGCAGAGAATATAGTGTAAGCCATACCATGCAATAGCTGGGTCTGCATCACACAGGTGATTCTCACAGCCTTTCTATCTTACACCACCACCTAATTATCACAAAGCTCCCCAGGAGCATGTGAGACACTCAACTTTAGGCAGAGGCTCTCAGGACTGGAAAGGATTCAGATGTTTATATGTGAAGGGGACGCAGGATGTCTTAAACCAGTTTGATAGTGACCTGGGCTTATCAAGAGCTGTACCCACACCTAGGAAGCACTTTTTATAATTTAACATCCAGTTAACTAATGTGGCCTCGTGAAAAATAACTCCACGTTCCCCCAGTGAAGACAAGGCACTTCAGTTTATTGTAAGTCAATTCTTTCTGGTTGATCTTCATGATCCTGTCTCACAGAGGAACCAAAGTCCCCTGTTTTTATGGTGTTTACTTGGAATAGTTCATACTTACTACTTTACCCGGGAAGGAGGAAGAGATGTAGCCTGGAGACAAAGAGAAATGTTTAATGGTGAGTATAAGTCTCTAAAGTAGCTATTTCTTGGGATGGGATATTGATGTCTTGAAGCCAATACTTTTGTGGGATAATTGTCCAAAGGCAGTCTTAGACATCTCAAGTCAAGGCAAATCTCTTGTAGATATTAACACTGGAAGTGTTTGGACTGTATTACTCTCTATTACCACAGAACCTAGTCATAAATCTTTACCTGATTCCTCCACCTCCCTATCATCTCCTACTGCGTAGTATTTCTCCTTTTTCTTTTAGAAAATATTATCTGRAAACACAGGGACAAGTGAGAGGTAATTAAGGACAAGGTCCAGTCATCCCATGAACGTATTTGCCATATAAGGTCCTGCAGAGTTTGAGCCTTCCCTGAACCCCTGTGGGCTCCAGGGACTTGGCAGGGAAGGCAGGGAGCAAGAGGAAATCTTTGCCCCCAGCACAAGCAGGGAGAAATCTGCACTAGTTTTTTGCAGAGATGACACAGCTGTCATGCTTGGGAGCTTGCATTTAAGGTTCTCTGGTTGCTGAGTCAAGTAGAGCCCTGCTGCCATGTAGCCAACAGGGAAAGGACAGTCTCTTCCAAGGAAAGAAACAGTAGATCAGCAATTGAGGCTCATCCAAATCGAAATCTCAGTGTTTCCACAGATCTCCTCTATCATTCTGGCTCTACTACTTCTTCTGTGCCTCCACCTCTCAGCTAGATGAGGAGGAGGAGGAAGAGTGACTGATCTTTCATTCAGCCTGTCTGAAGAGACCACATTGGTCTGACCAAAGGTTTCCAACCTTTTCTGAGAATCATAGAATAGAATCATAGAATCATTAAGGTTGGAAAAGACCTCTAAGATCATCAAGTCCAACCGTCAACCCAACACCACCAAGCCCCACTAAACCATGTCCCTAAGTGCCTCATCTACACGTCTTTTAAATACTTCCAGGGATGGTGACTCCACCACTTCCCTGGGCAGCCTGTTCCAATGTTTAACCACTCTTTCAGTAAAGAAATTTTTCCTAATGTCCAATCTAAACCTCCCCTGGCACAACTTGAGGCCATTTCCTCTCGTCCTATCGCTAGTTGCTTGGCAGAAGAGACCAACACCCACCTCACTGCAACCTCCTTTCAGGTAGTTGTAGAGCGCGATAAGGTCTCCCCTGAGCCTCCTCTTCTCCAGACTAAACAGTCCCAGTTCCCTCAGCCGCTCCTCGTAAGACTTGCTCTCCAGACCCTTCACCAGCTTCGTTGCGCTCCTCTGGACACGCTCCAGCACCTCAATGTCCTTCTTGTAGTGAGGGGCCCAAAACTGAACACAGTATTCAAGGTGTGGCCTCACCAGTGCCGAGTACAGGGGGACAATCACTTCCCTACTCCTGCTGGCCACACTATTTCTGATACAGGCCAGGATGCCATTGGCCTTCTTGGCCACCTGGGCACACTGCCGGCTCATATTCAGCCGGCTGTCAACCAGGACCCCCAGGTCCTTTTCCGACAGGCAGCTTTCCAGCCACTCTTCCCCCAGCCTGTAGTGTTGCATGGGGTTGTTGTGGCCAAAGTGCAGGACCCGGCACTTGGCCTTGTTGAACCTCATGCAGTTGGCCTCAGAGGTACTACTCAAGCCAGCATGAGGGAGAAGGCTGCAGTCTGTTGAGGCAGAATACTACTATGAAATAGTTTTCATACCACTACTAGGACATGTAACATAATTTGGGAACCCCTGAACTACAGAAAGAGGGAGATAGAGGGATTCTGGATTCTTATGTCTAACAATTGAATGGACAAATATGTTGCCTCCACCTTGAACCCTACCAGTCAAATCAGCATCACTCTCTAGCATGCCATTTTTGTCCTAGGTGACATTTTGAAAGTACTTCAATTTTTAGGACTCAGCAAAATTAAAAGAATATGGGCCACAGAGTCAGACCATCCTTGGAATTTTGCAGGGTTGGTGGGCAGGTAAGCAGGAGCGATGCCTTCAACACATTGCAATTAATAATTGCCCCTTCTAAGAGGAAGAATGGTTGGCCAGAGCATCAGAAATTATTTTTTTTTCTGATCTCAGGCAAGAGGTAGAAATCACACCAGCTTAACATTTCACAGAGAAGAAAGTGGCTCCCAATTTTCTTGTAAATCAGAAAATGCTTCATTCTATGAAGAATGAGGGGAAAACAGAAAACAGCTGACTACCAGGAGGGAATACTATATATTGACCATCCCATCTACCACCTAATCCACCAAGAAAACTAAACAAAAGTGAAGGATGAAAAGAGAATAAAAGTTGCTTTTGAAAGTATTAAATACAGTTTAGTTACAATAGTCTGATTTTCAAGCTGGTACCATTTTACTTCCTTTTTATATCTGCCCAACTCTTTATTTAACAGTATTACTTCAGACATTTAAATACGTAAGAAAAAAAAAAAACAGTTGTCTGTATCTAGGAGACAAGGCTGGCTCAAGGTTATGCATAACCATACAAAAGTTCTAAAAAATTGTTGTTCTCCTAACAAACGGCTTTAATTATACTAAACCTTGGTACCTACTCACAACCTATGGGAACAGTACACATCATCATTGCCCACTTTCCAAACAGCTTCCTAGTTTAGGTCAGTACAGTTAGTAACTGGAGACCAGAAGCAAATGGGCATGTCAATCGGCCATCCCTGGTAAGGGGGAAATCACCTCTGGTGCAGAAGCAGGGTTGACAGCTGGAAGGCAGGGATGGCCACCATTTTATCTGCATACACTCACAGCCAGACGACTCCATATTTGCCACCCCTTGCAGAATCTTGCCCTAGGCAGGACCATCTATGCTGTCTGCTTGCTCATGTCAGCCCTGCAGGGAGATATATTACTCAAGGCAACAAAAATCATTGTGGGTTTTATATTTAAATTATTAAGTAGTTGTACATTTTCTGTCTGCACCACTGAAAAATAAGGTCCCACACCCAAGTCATGGACCAGTTTCCTACAATCCACTCCCTGAACTCAAACAGACAATATTATAAACCAGGCCAAGCACCTTGTTAAGTAATGCACACTTCAAAACCAATGCCACAGTTACTCTTCCTCAAGAAGCTTATTTAAAACACTTCCCTTCTCCCTTCTTCCTGGCTCTTCCCTATTTTCCTCATGCTTAAATTCTGCTTTGGAGGGGGTTTGCACGCCAATCTATGTTTTCATCAGGACATGTGCAATGACTTGAAACCAAGGAAAATTTAGATTTTTTTAATACTTTCGTTGCAGCTAGAGCTTCGGTAAGTTCTGCTTGCCACTGCACCAACATGTAATATATCCAACAGTTCCTCAAGGATACTTCAGCTTCAGCCTCAAAAGCAGTTGTGCAGAGTCGGCATTTGCTGGTCTTTTTGAATGGGAGTACAATTGTCAGTGGACATGTTAGGTCACAGGTCAGATGCTAGATAAGTTATCTGCTTCAACATAAAATGCTTTTGAAATATTCTTGGCCAGAATACATGCTGAAGTTTTTCAGCCTCATTGTCTTTTAAGGACAGGTCTGTTTCAATGAATACATTTCAGGTTGAAAGAACAGGTCTGCTTTTGTAAGTTTATGTGCTCCAAGACCCCAGATCAGGCTTCGTAGTTCTGCAAATAGAAGAGGGTTTGAGGACAAAAGGGTTATCTTTGAAGGCTGTAGGTGGGTTCCCCTCAGTTTCCTAGGGTTTATTCCCCTTAGGACAAGGAGACAAATTAAAATAATTTGTAAAAGGCCTCAACTCTGAGATTTTAGATAATGTAGGAGAACAAAAAAATGCTTCCCCAAATGGTACAGAGACCTAGGGCTGATCAGCAAGAGGTGTACCTGCTAATGCATGTCTCCCCAAACCTTCAGGCTACTGAAGAAATTTAGCAAGAACCATCCACTGCACACCATAGGCAACCTGGACAAGCTGCCACAACCACAAGACTTCCTGACAATTTCTTACTGACTATGGAGACAAGCATCAGTGTTTCCATTGATAGCTGTGAGGACTTCCCTGGGAAGATAACAAATCCGTAAGACCACAAAGGGACGGAGCTAGCTAGAAGCCATGGGGGAAGGTTGAAGTCCAACAGAACCAGCTGCTAAACCAAGCAGAAGTTTGGGAGGGAATAGAAACCATGTGCTAAAATGAGTTCTGAACCACAGGCAGGCTCCGCTGACAAGCCCATGTCTCCAATGACAGATCTGAAAACTGGAGTTCTGGAAGCTTACATGGAAACTGCAGCCTAAGAACAGACATTCAGTCTGCTTAATAAGGTGGAAGATAGTCATATGGCCAAGAGATATGGAAAAGACTCACAGGTTATTACGTATCAAGGGCTTGGCAACTGCCAAATAAAATACAGAGGATTGTGGCAGAAACTTTTCATTGCCTGTGGGCTAGGAGAAATCTCCAAGTGATGTCTCCTCCAAACAAGACACAGTTTCCCAGTTCTCCTCCACTGCATCAACCCTCCCTCCCTCCTCCAAAAACAGAGTCTCAGTTGCCTCTTTTTCTGGTGTCAACATCATTTTGCCTGGAAAGATGATATGAGGAGTCCTCCCTCCACCCAGCAGGGCAATTGAGTTTATGCACTGTTTCATTCCAGCATAGATCAGTCTTGATGCATTGCCTTATTTATGTCCTGCATTGGCCTGAAAGAACTAGCCAAGCTAACATGTTTGTAGTATTCACTAGACAGGAGTTCAAAGCAGCAAGCTCATTTTCAGGGATGAACAAACCAAGTTTCTCTTTGCCTAGGAAAATTACTGCCCTTATTTCTAATGTGGATGTTCTATGATCACTTTTTGCCCAGGAGGCTGAGGTAAAGCTAGGTCTTTTGCCTCACTGATGCTAAAGAACTCCTGAATATATATGGGGTATGGGAAAGGCAGAAGGTGGTTAACACTTTCATCAATTTCCCTAAGGTAATCCAGCCCAGTCATGACCAGAATGCGATTGTCTTCACAGAGTAGTGTCAGCTTGCCCATAATTGCTTTCTCCAGACAGAGCAGTCAGCATCAAGCAGGATTGCCCATAGATGTCACCTCCGGTAGTGGCCAGGAGAAGCTGCTGTGATGCCTTTTCCTCTGTGCTTGGCTGTCAGTGTCTAAGGGCACAGTAAGGCAGCCACTACCCAGGGGAGCAGGAGGAAGCTAAGCAATAGGTGTAAGCATGGGATTATAGTGAGTGGGGATAGTGTAGGGGAAGTTGTTACGTCAAAGAAGGGAGAGTGGACGCCAAGGTGAAGTTCAAACCAGATTTTAGAAGGCAGCTGTTTCCTGGATGTGCTAGGGCAGAGAACTAACAGTGGGAGAGAGGCTGAGCATGGACATACCCACGTGTATGAATTGCAGTGCCATGTCAGAATGGGACAGTGATGGAGTCCCGCAGCCAACAGGCACATCAGCAGTCAAGCAGTGAAGTACCAGAAAGTGCTGGGGACGAAGGAGAGAAGAGCGCTGAGGAAAGTGTGGCGGACAGCTGTGGTGAAGAAAAAACAGGATTGCAGAGGGCTGACAGTCCAGTTAAAGGAACTGGGCAAGGGAAGATGCCCAGTGAAGAGTGATGTGTGGGTTTGACCTCGGCTGGCTGCCAGGCTCCCACCCAGCCTCTCTCTTACTCCCCCTCACCAACAGGACAGGGTGAGAAAATAAGATGGAAAAGCTCGTGGGTCGAGATAAGGGCAGGGAATCTTAGAGGTCTTTTCCAACCTTAATGATTCTATGATTCTATGATTCTTCTCAGGCTCAACTTCACTCCTTCGCTCCCAACTCCTCTACCTCCTCTCACCCCAGACACGCAGGAGAATGCAGAATGGGGGTTGTGGTCGGTCCATAACAGTTCCTCTCTGCCACTCCTTTCTCCTCACACTGTTCCCCTGCTCCAGCGTGGGGTTCCTCCCATGGGATAAAGTCTTTCACAAACTGCTCCAACGTGGGTCCTCTCCACAGGGTACAGTCCTTCAGGAACAGACTGTTCCAGTGTGCGTCCCCCATGGGCCGCAGCTTCTTCAGAAAACCTGCTCCTGCATGCAGTCCTCTCCTCGGGTCACAGCTCCCGCTGGGAGCCTGCTCTGGAGCGGGCTCTCCACAGTCTGCAGCAGCTTCCTCCAGGGCATCTCCACCTGCTGCTATGTGGGGTCCTCCACGGGCTGCAAGGTGGATATCTGCTCCACCATAGACCTCCTTGGGCTGCTGGGGGACAACCTTCTCCAGGGGCTGCAGGGGAATCTGCTCCAGCATCTGGAGTAACTCCTCCCCCTCCTTCACTGACCTTAGTGTCTGTAGGGCTGTTTTTCACACTTTTTTTTCCCCTTTCCTTCTTTGCCTTTGTGGCATTTTTGCCCTTTCTTAAGTACTTCCTCCCTGAGGTGCCACCATCTTGGCTGAGGGGCTCAGCTGTGCCCTGTGGTGGGTCTGGCACAGAGCAGCCCTGGCCTCTCCTCACAAAGGCCCCCCTACAGCCCCTCTGCTACTGAAACCTTGTCACATAAACCCAATACAAGTGAAAARCTCTATAGGTTGGGTCTGGGTTTCTCCATGGGGAGGTAAGGAGCACTTGCTAACTAGAAAGAAGGGAGGAAAGCTGGAGAGAGTTCAGGAGTGCATGGGAGTCTCAGCCACTGATGAGGAACAAGACAGAAGGAAAGAAGTGGGCAAAACCACAGAAGACTAAGGAGGAAGGGAGGAAGGAGCAAACGATAAGGACTGCCAGGAGGCAGAGACGTGGAAGAGTGGCAAATTAATGGGCCCGTGGCTGCAGGGAGTGAGGAGGAACGGCCATGAGCAAAGCAATGGGCTGTGCGAGAGGAGCGAAGGGAGGCTGGAGATGCGCACCCTGAGATCTACTAGGCAAGCTAAGCAGGGAAAAATTAAGCACAAATTAATACTAAGGGAGAGAAGAATATTGCAGAGAAGAGGGGAGAGAGTTAATACAAACTGTTGTGAAAGTCTGTAGGAGGGGAGGAAGGGGAGGAAGAGAGAAAGTGGAGGAGACAGCATATGAGGTTTGGATTTGTTTTTTTCTTAAGTTTTACAGAAAATGTAGTATCTATACATAAAAGCCGATTCCCCATTTATCACTTTCAGGTATCCATACTGCAAACACGCTCCTTTCTTGCATGCAGCTTGAAAGCATTGGTTGGCAAAATGAAATGGGTGGTCCCCCTTCTGTTTGGCGTGTGACCTGTGACTGAGCCTGGGAGGTTATGAGGCAGTGGCGCAAGGTTATGTGCCATGACCTAAAGCCACCTGGCTTGTTGGATTTGGACTGTGCTTCCAAATTGACACTAGTGCATTGCTTTTTCTTTTACTTTCCAACCAAGGTACACTGCACTAAGGTACAGTTGAAGCTGTGAATTTACATCCAATTTTGAAAGGACACTTCAGCATGTGGGCCTTTTTCTGAAAGCCAGCCACTATAAAGCGCAGGGATTTCTGGGTTAAGCCTTTCCAGATTTCTTTTAAACAGCTTTAGTTAAGGAATTGCCAAGTTGGGGCACTCAGCTAGCCTTTGTCCAGCTCTGTGTACAAAGCCCTGCAATACTTCCAGGCTTATGACTAAGATAACTTTTTAATTCTCCAGTTTATACTGGAGAATCCTAAGACTTGCATAAAGTCTACTAACTGCCTCCTCTTAGTCCTCCTTCACGCCTGCAGTATCTGTCCTGTTCTGTAACTGCACACTGGGATGTAGAACTATTTACATCAAAACCAAAAATAGAAATAAATCGACTGTCTGCATGGAAAAAAATGCAAGTAATTCCTCTGGAGATCTGTCATTGCATATCTAAAAACTATTCTGTAGTGACCACAAAGGTGCGCAGGAAGAGAACCTGCCTCCCACTGTCATGCAGTCACTGGGTGTAACAGGGGAAGTGAAGCCCTGGCTCCTGTACCCCTTCTTCCACCCAGGTTTAGCAAGGACTGCAACTCTTTCTCTCAGGAGGGCTACAGTAATGTGGTGTCTCTTGACCCAGCCACCTGCTATCACAAACCTTGTGACAA
The DNA here is from genome assembly GCA_035582835.1 of Phoebastria nigripes. Taxonomy (NCBI): domain Eukaryota; kingdom Metazoa; phylum Chordata; class Aves; order Procellariiformes; family Diomedeidae; genus Phoebastria; species Phoebastria nigripes. The sequence continues at coordinate 187,588 of JAYKAV010002882.1, read as the reverse complement.
CTACAGACTGAGGTCACTACTTTATTGATAAATTTTTTGGAGATTCACAAAGGAAAGAAAAGATTTTGGGAAGGCAGAGAAAAGACAGGGACTTCATATAAGCTATGTTTCTTAAGAAAGCAAGGATCAAAATGAGAAGACTACAGCTTAATATAAGACATGCAATTTATTTCAATCAGGCATTCCCATAAAGGAGCAAATCTGAATCATGGCTTTGTAGCACACTTAGCAGTCATCCACTGATTAACAGTCTCCCCCCAGGGTTAATGAGTCAGCCAAATCACCCACACGTTATGAAAACTACAGATAAAATTTGGAAGTGCTGTCATTTTCCCTGAGGAAAAGGCAGTGCTGATTAATGAATCTTAGTCTGCTGAGGTCCCCAGTCATGGACAGGAACATATTTATCCCTTCTGTGAACTCTGAAGATGATGTTATTCACCAGTGACTAATGATTTGGGGTGTTTTGAAGAGGTGCAGTACAGAAGTATTGCATGCTCACTCTGAAAGTCAGGCATCTGGTTTTGGTTTCTTAAATAGATAACTTTAGTCCCTTTTGAAATATTTTGGTCTTTAGGTTTTTTTTTTTTTTATGAGAAGCAAAATTAAGTTAGCAACCTACTTCCATTCTTAAACCCCATTTTAGGTTCCCTAAAGTTTTTGGCTTGAATGAAAGAATGCCATGTTTCTCTGAGAACAAAGAAGATTGCTTAGGCCACTTGAATAAAACTCCAAGCAGTTCTGAAGTACCAACCATTGTACTAGCCTGATTTGAAACCTTGGATTTTTCCCTAACATTTTTCTGCTGCCTTTGTACCTCAAATGCTAGCTTATTAGCATGGTTTTGATCTTTTTGGAGAGTTAGTCCTCACTGTTAACCTAGGGGAAAAACAGGCTGACAGTAAAGGACTTTGGAGAAGGTGAGCAGTTAACAGGGCTAACACCAATCATACGGCTCCTTTAGCCAGCACTCTGTGAAATCAGGTTCAGCCACCAATGTCAATGTAAACAGGTTTGTGAATACAAAGTTTTGTACTTAAATCTATGTTAAGACATTTAAATGAAATTTCCATTATATGTAAAGAGAGAGTCAAATCTTCACATTTACCCCCACTGTACTGAAGTGGGCAGTCTGCTCAATGGGCTGCTGCATGAACTGAGGACAGTGTTGGGACCATCCGAGCACAGGACTACAGCTGTTCTAGCCTCCTCATTTAGAGGTGGGCCCCCCAGCAGATTCCTACAGGAGGACCTTTCACTTTGGTGGGGTGTGGGTGAGGGTGGGAACAGGTCCCACTGTGGAGCTCAAATGTCTGGCAAAGAGTGCTGCAGGTTAGAATTGAATCGATTACTGAAGATAAATCTCTAATGGTTAATCTATACCCATTTATTTAAAGATTCAGCTTGGCTCATACAACACTGGATAATTCAAAGATTTGTTGCATGCTACAATATACAGTTCCTGTATGGGTGCCTTTCTCTTTCCAGAGTTCAGTGTCATTATAATTTGCATACTGAGCAGCCATCCAGCACTTCGTTAAAATAGCCTGTTTGGCAAATAATAGCAGCTAAATTACCATATTATCTGAAATACGTATAATGCTCAACTATAGTTAAAAAAGCATAGCAATAAAAAATTTCTGCAAGAGCTAAGAGACCTGGACTTGAGTAAGTGGCCTCAAAACTAATTCCTCCTCATTAGCCCCGTATCTAACACCAGATGGACACTGAAAACCCTGAAACTATCCTGAATACAAAAGAGCACACAATTCTCCTTTGAGGAGGAGAAATTCTCTCACTAAGATTTTCAGCACATCCTGATTTGGTAGCATGTGTAGCCTTCAAGTGGTGCAGCATGCAGGAGTTACTGTGCCCTGAAAGTAGGAGCTGTGAAGAAACAGCTCTGCAGGGAACAGTAGGGAAAGACAGAAGTTACTTCCATTTGACCTGATCTGATCCTTTTGGGTCCCTGGGTTGTAATTTGCACTCTGTGCAGGCAGAAAACATACATGGTTTGACTTCTTTTCCTGCCTGTCTTTCCCTCATTAAAAATCTGTATTTCAGCCCCACTTATGGCCTTCCTGGATGTGCTAAGAAATCCATTTCTACTGTCGGTTTCCAGAGGTACTCCTCTGTCCGTGGTCAGAATACAGCCTCTCAAGCTGTGCTTCCTTGTCTGGGACAGGACCCAGCCCAGAGCTGGGATGTCACAGCTCTTTCCCATGTTCTCTTCCTCCCACTCACCCCATGAGCCTCCAGCGAGTGGGTTTAAACACTGACAGGGTTCTTGTACGTAGCCACTCTCCCCCAGTATGTAATCCCCACTGACAGCACAGCTCCATCTGTGCCGCATTTCCAAGCACATGGGGGAGGATCTGCAGGCTGCAGAATTATTTCAGTGGCAAAAGACTTCCACAGGCTTTTGCAGCCCTGAGTGGGCAAGAGTTTGAGGGCAGGGAAGGTGCTGTCCCACCTCTCTCTCTTCCCTCCTCCCCAGTTAGCCTCAGTATCAAGGAGCAAACTGCAAACACAGGATAAACCGAGATGCCAGGCTCCTACAAAGCAATGACAGTGCTTAATAGTGTGATCATGCCAAGACATTTGTGGGTTAGCTTACTGCAGTTCAGATTTAAAAAAGAAAATTGAGAAATGTTTTTGCATGATGAGAAATGCATGAAAGACTCACAGTGACAGGGTATTTCTATGGTGACCAGTGCAGCATCATATTTAGACTATAGTGATAAGAGATGTTAATGGCAGAGTCCTGGCTCCTGAAGCAGCCAGATCTTTAGGGAAGCTGAGTACACTTTAAAAGGAGCAAGAAGATGTTTCAAATGGATAACAAAACAAAAATACAGACAGAAAGACTGTCCCAGACATGTAGAAATTTGGAGCTGAGGTATGAGGGCTCTTGGATTCCCAAGTACAGCTCTGGGACTACAACACTGTTTTTTCAGTATTTCTAGTGCAACAGGCAGAAAACAAGCAGAAACAATGGGCACATTTGTGACGCTGGATACCAGAGGAATACAAAGGCTGTATTTTCAGCTTCTCATTAGAAAAACATCACAGCTCATTTTTTTCAGCATGCACACTGAGGTTTTTTTACTAAGGAAGCCAAGGGAAATCATGGGACAGAAGGCTCAGACCCTGGRAATAGAAAATAATTCCAAAGTCCGTATCTAGACATAAACCACACAGTATTTCTTAGAAGAGCTATCTGTAAAGGGAAACACATTATCCCGTAGCTCTGTGGTGATTTCCTCTGAAGAACCTTCATGTTCTGAGCAAGTCAAGCTGATAGTATTCCCCTTTTTTGACAAACTGAAAGCATATACCCACGTTAGATTTCAGCTCTGTCCCTTTCCTTGCTGAGCTGTTTTTTCTCAAGTAACACCTTCATAAACATCTTCTTCTGCTACCTTTCTCCGTGGAGTAGACCATTAGCCCTTTCTACCTGCTTGTACCTGGTGCTGCTGCTTCTACAATTTCTGCCATCAACTTTTCTTACCCCTCTCCAGTAGCCAAGGCATCATCTAGGTTTACTTATAGAGGCCCCAGACTCTCTTTCCTCCTGTAAGGTTTTCTTAAAGCTTTATACCTGGATGAATCCCACCTTATTTGCCTGGCTCTAACATGACACATTAAAAGGCTCTTTTTTAAAACACAACTAACTTCTGAAATCAGGATAAATTCGGGGATCATAGTTCAATGAAGAACAGGCAGTAGAAATATATTTGGTGAGCTGAAGCCAGGGCAGTTGTCACCAATACTACAGCTTCAGGGCAAAGAAGCRTCACAACAAATTACCTCCTCTTGCCTATATTTGTCCTCCAAAGTGAGGACTCATCCAGCACACCGAGTACTACCCCTGTTAGCTGTGGAATGCTAACATGTTGCAGAGTGTATTTCAGGAAAATGAGCAGAGCTGAAGCAATGTTCAGGAAGCTGTGAGATAGTGTTGTAGAATAATTCCGTTCACAAGGGACCTCTGGAGTTCTGTGATCCACCACTTGCCCCATCACCAGCCATGGAGCTTAAAGGAGTGCCAGCTGAATCAGGCTGCTCTAGGCCTTGTCCAGTAGAGCTGGGAAGATCCACAGGAGTGGAGATCCCACGGCTTCTCTGGGTCTCTCTTTCTGGGTCAAGCATCCTCCTGGGGAAGAAGGGGCTCCTTTGGTCTCTGGCGAGTGTCTTTGTTGCTGTCCCTCTGCACCTCTGAGAAGAGTCTGGGCCCTTTCCTTTCTGTTCCCCCACCCCAAGGAAGTTGAAGACATCCAAAAGAGTCCTCCTTTCCCTTCTTGTCTTAAGGTTGAACAAAGGCCTTTCTCTCTGCCTCTTTCCAGATGTGCTGTGCTCCAGCACCATCCTCATGTCTGTGGCATCGGCTGAACATTTTCCATGGAGTCAATGGCTGCCCTGCTCTGGGGAGCCCAAACTGGACACAGGTCCCCAGATGCAGTCAGGCTCAGTGGTGCTGATGCAAGGGGAAAGATCCCTAGGATCAGGTGAGGTGGTACAGAAGCAACTTTAGGCAGCTGAGTCTGTTGGGGCAATCCGAAGCAGTGGCCTTGATTCTCCCCTGGGTTTGAGAGGGGAATTCTTGGGTCAGAAGTTGGGGCGCACTAGATAATTGATTTTTCCAGGAGGAGATGGCAAAGTGTGAATGACACATAATAAGGTGTATAGAATAGTTCCTTAACACTGTGCCAGCCCTTCAGGGGAATGCTGTTTAAAACTGTCCTCAAGGGATGCTGGAGTAGATGTGTTCCTTTCTACTGTCTCATACATAAAGTTCAGTCTGATTTGCTTTGGAAAAATAAGAGGAAAAAAAGTGACAGGTTTAAGCTTGTCATCTATTTTGTGCCATGAGACCCCCTAAATAATTGCACTTACTCATTTTATTTTTCATTACTGGCAGATGTTGCTGTGTGAAACAGTGATCCAGAGTCTTGCATAGTAAAATGAATGCTCTTCCACTGCCTGTCTGCCCAGGACAGAGGGTTTTCTTGTCCAACAGAAAACAGCTGAAAGGCTGCCTAACACTGCCACCTTGGGACGTCTACACACACCATACTAATTCTTAAATGTTGCTGAAAGTCTTTTAGTTCAAATTTTTGTAAGTACCTTTCAGAACCTACACAGAGACTTGTCTCCACACAATGATCTAAAAGCTATCCATTTCCATTCAAACAAATTATTTTCAGGACTAAAGAATTTATCTAAAACTGTCTTTAAAACTTCTCTCTCAAAAACACAGATTAAATTTTAGACATAAAAATGTCTAGAAATTATTTTAGATTCTTTAAATAAGCTATTGGATTTGGAGCTTGACTTCAAAGATGATCAGGTTCAATTGCATTCTAAGTAGCTTAAGTAAGATCTAAATTTGAAAAACTAAAATCAACCGTTTCAGCAGAGTAAACCCCATTGTTCAAACTCAGCCCTACTGTAATCATTTTAGACAGGAGGTACTTACAAACAACCCCAGAGGAGGAGAAAATAAGACCAGTCCTTTCCTTTGAGTGGCAAGAGCTTATTGTTCGCAAACCTACGGTGTCAGTTCCCATATGATGGAGAGTGAGAAACCACAAATAATTACTGTCTGAAAGATGTTTAACACTGGTCTGGGAGCCACTAGCTGCCTTTAATTGCAGAGAGTTTGCAGACCCTGTCTAATATAAACACTCGCAGCAGTTAATTCCAGCTCACTCTCACATCTCACCTGGGCAACTGGCTCTCAGTGGCCCTGCTGGAGCAGGGGGGTTGGACCAGATGACCTCCAGAGGTCCCTGCCAACCTCAGCCCTTCTGTGGCTCTGTGATTCTGTGATCCCCACCATGGCGATAAGCAGATGCTGTCAGCAGCCACTCTGAGACAGCCCTCCTCCCTGCGCAAGGCAGGGCCCCAGTCAAACCCCAGGTCAGGAGGTCTCAGCTCCTTACTCCTGCCCCTGCTGTACACCAGAGCCCAGCAAGACCCCTACCAAATGCAAGGGCAGGCTGAGGGGAAGAAGATGAAGCATTTCCTGCYGGACTGAAGTCACTTGGTAGAAGCTTGCACTGAGAAGAAAGCTGAAGAGGGTGTGAAAATGGTGAGGTGCTCACCTCAGCATGGGGTGCAGCGCTGCAGCGCTGCAGAGCAGAACTGTGCCACCAAAGCTGAAGCCCCATGCATTCCCTGGCCTCACCTGGGGGATCAAGGAGACCCCAAAGCTTAGAAGCCCAGAAAACACAGGCTCCCACCTGAGATGGGATAAAAGTGTCTTTCAGGTGACACAGGCTGCTTCTCTGGAGGCCTGTGTTGGTGATGAGGGTAGCTTTATGTTGTTAGGGAAGAAGAGAAACTCTGCTTGGTGCTGAAGAAGCAGTTCTTGAGGAACTCATTGCTTGCTGTCACTGCATATGGAAGGAAGCCCTTTGAACAGATTAAGCCTTCAGCTGGCCTCAATGAAATCACTATGGTCAGTACACGGGTCATGTTGGCGAGGCAGGGAAAATAGAAGTCCACAGGCTCACAGGCAGCATGGTGCAAGGCCCAGAGCTGCACTGTCCTGGCAGGACCACTGACAGGAGACACAAGTGCAGCCAGTGTGATAAACACCGCAGGCTTTCGGAGCCCTGACTTTGGGAGCCCTGACTTGCCTTTGTAGTAGCATTTGCACACTCCAAACATCCTCCCATACCCACCCACAGCAAACTACCAGCAGGAAAACCAGGCTGCACATCAGAGGCAGAACATTCAGTTTGGCGTAGAAGGAGCTGACATGAGTATCAGTTGATTTTTTAGGACATTGTTAATGTGAATAAATACATTCCTGCCCTGAAGTTATTTTAAAGAGCAATTTTGTAGATTATATGCAGAAATGACCTGAACATGGCTGATGTAATTTATTATGGTTTTTAATGTTCTTGCAACAAAAGGATCATTCTGCCCTTTATGCAAACCCTGTTCAAAAGGACGCTTAAAAAAATATTAGCCTAACAAGTCATTCTTGCTGGATATAAATTGAACAAACATAATTCAGCTGCTGACTCAGATTAAATAGAAGCAAGAGACAAAATTCCTGAACACAGAGTGATTCAGAGATGTGGGTAGGGCAATAATACATTGTCAAGTTTTATGCTAAGCATGAGTCTGGTTAAAAAGACCCACAAGGGAAAACATATTGGACAATGCAGAGACTTCTACGAATGGGGATTGGGGTTTCCATACCCTATTGCATTCCAGGTCTCTCTGCAATGAGATCTAGTTCTCATGGCACTGAATGACTGTATGTGAATGTCAAATTTTCACTAAAAAGGCCTCTTGAAAATGCAGGAGTAAAATTCCAGTCTTCTGGAAAGAATGTGGAAATCAGATGAGGGAATCCTAAAAGCTTGGAGACCAGGAGGCAGTGATGAAGTTCACAATTTATTTCTCTTAAATGAGTGATTTACCATCTGGGTAGCATTGGGGAAAACGGGGCAGAGTAGGGATTAGTTTTTCTTGATTAGTGAATGTTTAGGTCAGGCAAATGTAGGGCTGACCACTAGGCCAAAAGCCTGTTCATGTTTTGCTATTGTTGCATTGTCTGAAAAAGGATTTTATGAAACGTGTCATACCAGATGTGCTATTGTCTGAAAGTTGCTCTTTTCACAATTTGCTCAGGACAGAGCAGAGTTTTATAATAGGCATTTTTCCATTTATGGTTCTTGCTCACTTGGCTGCCAGGCCTGTAAATTATCTTCTTAGAAGTCTTTTTTAGGAGGATTTGCTGGAGATGATAGGTACAAAAGGATTCACTATTTTGAAATGTGCTTTTGCTCCTGGTTTTAAATACAAGCCAAACCTTTCAGCATGCTCTGCAGAGGGGATGCAGCAGCAGATTTGGGAAGCTTTTCTCCCCATTTCTGAAGCAGTAATCCTGCAGCAGGCTAGAGACCTTAGTTCCCAATGTCTGCACGGATAGATGCAAAATACTCCAGCAAAGAGGGAGGCAACTTCCCATCAGAACCCTCTATGGCTTAATTAAAACCAACACACCTGTATCAGATGTTTTCATCTTGATAATTGGGCAGATTCCACCAAATATTTTTTTCCAGACATTTAACATCAGCAACGTATGACAAACAGGCTAAAATAGTGTTTCTTTTCACACTGGCGCTATGGAAAAACTCCTACAATTTCATGCAAATTAGTTTTAGCCTAGCAGTTGCCCTCCAGTGTGTGTGGTATATATTTCCCTATGTTATTAGTGAGATTAGTTAAATTGTGGTATTTCTGATGTGCCTTAGAGCTACAGGTCAAAGAGGAATTGACTGCCAGTATGTGACTGACTCTTACTCAGCAGCTGGTCAACCATATTTCCAAGGCAAACCATTAGCGCATTTGACCCTGGGATCCAGAACAATCCACAGCAGGAGGAAGCGTCCAGAAGAAAGGCAAAGCATAGCCAACATCACAGAGCATGAGAAGCTTTGGTTTGAGCGGTGTTTGTTGTTTGTGCCACGTGCACGCTCTCAGCAAGGGGCAGTCCATGCTGTTATGTTTTATCTACCTTCCCCTGTCAGTGGTCTTCATCACAATAGGTATCTCCATTCATGGTTTGTTCACGATTAGCTTCAAAATAGTGTCATGTTTTAACCCCATTCATTCATTACTCTAGTTAAACATTGAATATTATCTAGCACACTTGTTGTTCAGTGATATTATTCTACCTAGTCTTTTATTTGCCTAATTAGTTAATATGCTGTCACTTGAAAAGGTGCTAGTCTGCCAAATTAGAACCAGATTAAATAAAAGAACATGAACTATTAATATAGGACCTAAATACATGCCTGAAAATCTCCCTGAGACCTTCAGTGATTGTTTTACTATGAAGTCCTTTATCTAAGTGAACCTAGATGTTGAACCTAAATAAAGGTAGGAAAATTTTTATTGTAGGTAGGAGACTTTTTACTGTAGAATTAGCATAATAGGTCTACCTTTCAAGCTGCCAACTCTGCTATAAAATAGTCAGAGGCCAAATAAGAAAATTAGCTAAGTTTGAATATATGAATGCCTTTGGTTTTAAGAATATCAACAAGTCTTATGCAAGATACCTCCCCTTAGGAAAAGGAAAATATGGGAGAAAGGTTGTATAGCTAAGTGGCAGAGAGATGGCTTTTTGCCTTCTCAAAGGTATTTGAAATATTCACTCCAATATAGAGGGAAGCCTTATTATTGGACAGTCTTTGCTTTTACACTAACACATGCAGATAGCTATAGATATAGCAGGGTCAGGGGAGAAAACCTGGCCTATATGTATTAAAAAACAGATATCAAAAGCTAGGGTCTTAACCCCAGTCCCGGGATCTAAATAAATTGCGCCAGTGTCAGAAGTGAATTGCGCTAGTGTCAGAAGTGATAAGCATACAGCAGCTGACTGCAAGGAAAGCTTATGAGCACGCTGTGGTGAAGCACAAGTCCCAGGGAGTCTCTAAGCCTCTTGTAGAAAACAATAGTTTACAGCCCATTGCAGACATCATCTCTGCCCTCGTTGAGGGGCAAGAAATAAAGGAAGTCATGGAGGAGAAAGTAAATTTTAAGATGCAGCCTTCTCCACTCAATTTTTTCTGTTGGGCCTCTTTCTAGATTTCAGTGCCAAATTGAAAACTTACCTTGATGAACAAAATTCCTTGTGCCCTGTTGACTGTTCAGTTACTAGGCAGAGTAAGCCGCCTCTTCCACTGTGGGAATCTGGTGTCTCAGGAGGCAACAGGAGCTTCTGCTGTAATTCACAGTACTTCTGACATGAGAAAGATAAGGGCACGCTTTTTTCCCAACAGTGTTACTCATTTTCTGAGTGCATAGGTGAAAAGTAAGCAACCTCACCTTTATGAAATGAGAGTGCACACTTCCCTGTTTACATTAAAAATATAGGATCTTACTGGAAACCTTTCAGTCAGCAAGGGAGCTCATCTAAAAATGCAATTGATGGTGTGCTCCCTGTGGAAATGGACAGCTGGATTTTAGAGCATTAATGTAGTAAAATTTTAGTAAATTATTTTCATGTAGTTTTTTCTTTGCATTAGTAATGAGTCAGCATAATATATTGCAACATCAGCCTGAACGGCTGACTGCATTGGCTTTGCTATCACAATTTACCTTTGTTTTACAAGCAATCAGTTCTACATGGATTATCTTTACTGGCCTCTGTGTTATGAAGTTTATCCCATGCCCTTTGTATGAACAACTCCTTATGCTATCTCTGTGTAACACTATAATGTATCTCCTGAGCATGTGTAAAGGCCATAATGACAGTTAAATCTGAATGAGATTTCTGATGGAATAAAAAATGCGTTCAGGTCTATCACTTAGAAGTTTTGCAGTCTATGCAGTCCATCAGGTTTTCTAAGTCAAATGATTGTTCCAGCTTCCTAGTCTGAAGCCACAGGATGTAGAAAACCCATCATTTATACAAATGCTAATTACTCCCTAAAAGTATTCAAAATTATTTGTAACAATTTTGATTTTAAAAACTTGTGCTATTAAGAACATTTAAATGGTGTAATTGCATTTTCAGCTATAGTAGCATGTGTGACAGCATGGAATAGAAAACGAATCAGCCTCTGGGTGGTTAATTTCTGATGCGAGTTTAGCTCTACAGCATCAAGAGAAACTTCAGTGATTCTGCAGGGCTGTAAAGGGAATTTCAAATTATAACAGTTGGGATCTCTGTAAAATAATTCTGCCTTCAGATCTGTTAATTATGCATTGAAACAAAACTAGCTATTTGCTCAAGGTGGGAAGCAACTGTGAAGTTCAGCATGAGAATACAAAAAAGGTGCTTCATTTAATAACGATCCTAGTCTAATAAATTTAAAGTAAGACCTAAACTATATCCCACACATTTTCTTAGTAACTCTGTGATCCTGTGAACCAAGAATCATTAAGACTGAAAAGCACTAAGAAAATAGGCATGTTTGTTAACCAGCTGGTTTTTACTTTCTAGTGTGGTGTAATAAAAATGCAAACAAATTGCTCTTTCTACAGAAGCTGTATTTTCCATGTGTTTCTGTCCAGTATCCACTCTGCCACATTAATCTCTTATTTTGGTCTCCCTCTAATACCTAGAGTGCCTCCCATGACCCTGAGCTCTTTTTGGTTGAGTGGACAGGGGGTCAAGAGGCAGTGTGTGCCATGGCTGGCTTGGAACGTGAGTCAGGGTGCCAGCTGCCCAGCTTACCCCTGCTTCTGAGCTTTTAGGGAGCTGGCCAGAAGAGAGAATACCTGACCTCCCTCTGCGTTCCCTTACACACAGTACCGGTGGTCTGTCTTCCTACATGCCAAGTTTTACCAAATTTAGAAGACATCAAAGTCATTGGGATTTCCACCCTTCCATCTAGCATGACTGAAGCTGGCCAGCAGATATGAAAGTTATCAGAGAGCGACTAAGAAAATGAATACATGCAGATAGCATGAATGCATAACCCCCTTTTCCAAAGCAAACTGTTCTAAAAAGGCTCAGGACAGCCTCTCCTGCAAGAATATTAAAACACTGAAGAGACCACTCCTTTAGCAATGAAAAGAAAAAAAATAAGCAGAGTGTAATCTGCAGTAAAACCTCACGATAAAAAAAACCCGCAAACCAAAACACACGACAAAGGGACAGCCCATACTCAGAAAGACAAAGCATGCAGTTTCCAGCTAAACAGAACTGTAGCTCCTGCCTTACAGTCAGCACTGAAAAATACATGTGCCTGATGGGGAAAAAAAGGGCAGGGGGAGGGGAGAAGGAGGCAGTTGTTGTAGTATAAAAAAAAACCACTAGGAAATAAGTCAGGGGGCGGGGAACAACAAGAGGAGAACCTTGAATAATTCTTTCCTCTGAATAACCTTATGTTATATTAAGGAAATACTAAATCCAGAATAGGAAATTTTAATACAACAAGAGTGTGCAAAGTTTGCAAAATGAAGGGCAGCTTTTCCCCAATAACGTTCCTATATTTCCTCTGTAAAGAATTTTTTATAATTCTGTAGGGAAATAATATACACTGAGTTCAATTTCATTCTGAAACATAGTGCCTTAAGGAGATTTGTGTCCCAAGCATCCTGTTTGGCCCCCTCTCTGCACAACGCCCGTCCCAGTGGTGCACTCTGGTAGACTATCAGTAAATGGCCACTCAAGAGTTACTCATATAGATCGCAGATTTTTCCCTTGGCAAAGGGTAGAGTCTTCTAGTGCAGCACTAGGGAAACTGTGCTTCTTTCCCAAATACTTGCTAGCTCTCATTTTCAGTAGCGTTGAATATATGCATGACAAATATAGTCACTGCGCCATTTTTCATCCTTCTGGGCTGGTTTAGGGCCCAGTTGGTTCCTTTTATGTTTACTGGTCATTTCTGGTCAACAGCTCTTTCAGAAACAAAGGACTGAGACTACTTTTAAACAGGATAATTACTTCTGGACCACTCCGAACTTTTCATACGCCACTTTCTGCAGCCACTATGTAATAAAAATACTGAATTGCTCTTTTGCAATTACACAAACTGACAGCAGAAGGCCAGGAGTAAAGTAAACATGCATGCCTCCATGTGTTGCAGGGTGTGGGTGTGTGAACATACTGTGTGTCCTCTGTGTTCTCCTGCAGAGGGATTAAGAAGTCCCGTGCTGGGGATTTTCAGCGTACAGAGATAGAGGCAAAACAGAAGAGAGGGAAATGTGCTTATAGTCYTTAGCATGGACTTGCCTAAAATCCTCTGTCAGCCTATATACTCCTTACCCAGCCTGTATATTGTAGCTGCTCTCTACATCTGCAAAGTGGTATAAAGGAGAAGGAATACATTAGTGAATCTGACTACTGAAAGGCAAAAAAAAGAAAGAGTTTTGAGAACTTCTCTGTAGTTATTAGCAATCAGAAATGGTGACATTCTGTTTGGTGTTTTAAATAATGTGTGGGAAGGGAATTGCATTCCAGGTAAATGTCCAGCTGAAAGAGTATGAAACAGAAAATGCATTCAATCACATGTTAAATTGCACTGAAAAGAAATTGCAATTACCACAAAACAAATCTTCCAAACACCAGAAATTGAACTAAGATGACCAAACGTGCAGAAGAGGCACGGATAAATCATCGAACCTTTTTTTGTCTTGCAGAAAGAAGGAAATGGATTGAGGAAGGGGAGAGAGAGAAAGAGAGAGAAAGGCAAAACAGGAAGCCGCTGTCCACAGGCATCACTGCTTTCTGGGAATATGAACAATGATGTGTTGTGATATGTAATAATTATAATCATATGGCCCTTGCACAGCATCCCTGCAAAGCAGATTTAACAAAGTCCCTTGTGTGCTCTACCTGGACAGCTCACTTCCAGCACTGAGCATCTCTTCTCATCTTCATCTTGGCTGCAGTGTACCTGGACTTACTTTCTTTCTGGAAGCATCAGGCATCCAATCTTGTTTACAATATGTGGATCCTTACTCCATTCTTTAACTCCCATATAACACATTTCTTTGTGCAGAGAACAAAGGATAAATCTGGGAGTGTTTTTGAGAAAAAGACTGTCTTTGCTTGTCTCATTAGCACTGTGCCTGCAATACAGCAGCAGCTGCTTGTATGTTGAGGACATCTCCGATGACTTTGGAACAGGACACCACCATTGTACTGGGGACCAAGCAAAGATAACTCAATGTTGTACTAGTTAGATGTGGCTGTGCACCAGCATAGCAAGTAAGAATGAGCAAGAACTGTGAAAATACAGTAATGCTAGAGCCCCGATTGCTAATGTTTAAGAGGAAAATGTTTTAAAAAGCTTACAATAGAAAAAAAGAAGAAAAAATCAGAAAGGAGGAAGCTAGTAAAGCTTTGTGGTTAGAATGACCTAACAACAGGGATCCATGGTACAGAGCAAAGCCGACTGTGCGGCAGGGAAGCAGCGTGCTGCACCAGTGCCTATTGCTATCTGTGTCATACCAGCCTCATGCCTTCTCGCTAGCTAAAACCCCTCTGTAGGTTGCCACTGCTCTAGCACACAGGGCGCGGGCAGGTGGCGGGCAGGATGTGGCGCACACAGCACGGCACCAATGCTGCCATAAAACAGGTAAAACTCATCGTGCCGCCAACGGCTCGCTCTGCCGGGCACTGGCCAGGGAGCTCTGCCAGGCACCCCAACGGGAGGCGGCTCTGTGCCGGCGGCTGCGGCAGGCAGAGTGGTGTGGGGTAACCGGCCTTCCTCGGGACAGGTCTGCGCTCGGGGGGACAAGGACCAGCCACACAACGCGTGGGCAACGCTGCTGACCGAGTGAGCCACGCTTGTGCTGGAGAAGAAATATTTAAAAAATAAGAACAAAGACAATGCTGCACCAGGAAAGCTAATTGTTAAGATTTCCTTTTGCTTTGAAATGTAAATTGGACACCTACTTTGTTTGGATTTTGCACTCACTTATTTTAAATGGAGCATGAAATATGGTCAAATATAATGATTCTAAAATGGCTTCAGCTACTCATGTTTGCAAAGCCATGAAATTGATTATGTTTTCCATGGGGAAAATAAAATAAAATAAAAAAATAAAATAAAATAAAATAAAATAAAATAAAATAAAATAAAATATTATTTCCATTTCTCTCCTTGAAAGATTCATCCTACAAGGCACTAATGGAGCTGTCAATGCACAAACGATTGATTTTTATGTAGACATATCGATAATTCCACTTGCTTGTCTTATGTGAGTGGGTACGTTTGGTATAGACATAAATGGAAAAAACCTGGCTCAAGGACGACTAAATAACAAAATAAGAAAACACTTTAAAATATCAGGTAATGTCTTTCATTGAGTTATCTTAGGCTTCAGAAAAGATTGGCAGCACGGACACAGCAATCAGGAGTGTGTTTTACTTCATGTTCATAGAGTCCACAAGCAGAACTTTCGAAGGCAGATGTAATTTATTTTAGCCAGAAAAGTCCTATTGTTGGGTTGGGTCCACCCATTTGCAGGAATGGCTACAGCTACAATGGCAAATCTGTACTTTGCCTTGGGAAAAGGAACATCCTCACAAGGAGGAGCGAGCCGAAGTGTAGACAAGTCTTTAAAACTGTATTCTGTACAAAAATATTCAGAGATAAGACTGCATAATGGACTAGTCTTCCACTGGTGTTTAGAGTGGCAGAGGTGACTGTTAGCTCCCTGCACTTCTCTCAGCTGCTTGCAGTTCTCTTAGGGGACATGTTGGCTTTCCAGGCTCACAACTGCCAGAGACAGCAACAAGAGGAACCATTCCCAGGACCTGCCTTGCTGTGAAGAGATTCAGCCCCCGGACAACTGGTTTGCTACCCAGAGTGTTGGACATGCATTTTGCTGTCTCCTAAGATATTTTTTCTGATTTGACTGGCCTGTTTTGCTGTGTTTGGCCAAGTGAGCAACTAATCTTTATGTCTGAAAGAAAGTGTCTGGTTCAGCAGTCTGCAAACATGCCAGTGCAATGACTTCTGCATTCCTGTTTCCTCTCCATACCTGCCAGTAATGCTGACCTTGTATAGGCAATAGTTTCTTGCAGCCTGGGAGATCCTTTGCACTGGTTTGCTCTGTGCACTTAACAATTGTTCTCCTTTTTTTTTCTTTTTTTTTTTTTTTAAATATATGATCTTCTGCTCCATGAAGGGTCTTAGACTTGCATCATGACAGTCTTGGAAATGAAGATTTTACTGTTTTCTTCCAATTCACCTTGAGTATGCACAGTGGAAACAAACAGGATGCTGGCTTCCAGGTATGCAGAATGAGTCTTCGGAGCCCTCTCTGCCACAAACCACACACACACACACTTCAATTAGCATTAAAAGGTCCAGATTAACCAAAATCCAGGATTCCCTGGGGAAGTCTCCTCATGCTTCTAATACCATGCCAAGAGACAGAACAGCAGTGGATGGTGGATCCATTTATGTAACAACAGCACTTTTCACTATATTTTTTGTGGAATTAAAATTAATCAAGGCTTGCTAATTTAAACATTAAAACATCAGGAAATGCCAGAATAAAAATTGTTTGAGCAATCCTAATTCCACCTCCACCCCCATATACACAATCTGCGCCTAATGAGCCTGCATGGTCTTTAATTACACTTTCAGGCACCATTTTAACCTGGGCTCCTTAGATAGTAAGGAATGCACAAAACTAGTACGTCTACCTATTTCCTTCCCCTTCCTTTTTTTTTTTTTTTTAAATATTAGCAAGTTTTAATGGAACTTGACAGAGGGACAGCCTTCTCAAAACCAGCAAAGTTCCTACAGTTTCATGAAAATCTGTGGCCGAAGAGAGAGAAGAAGCTATTAGCACCCCAGCATAGAAAACCTGCAGTGTCAGCAGCAAGCAGATAATCCATGCAGCAGGGGAATATTACTAATGCCCCAACCATGATGAAAGGTTGCATCTTACTCAATGCTAGTCCACCCAAAGGTGCACCCCTAAGATATCTGGCTTCTTAGTTCTGCAGCTCAGGACATCTTGTTCCCTGCCTCTTTTAGTGCACAGCAGGGGAAGAAGCAGCCTTTCACACTATCGCTGTCTCCAGCAGTGACGAGGTCTCTGAAGTTCAATCAAATACAAGAACAGGCCATCTCAGTATTCAGGAAATAAGAAGACATATCAGCAGACCAGCTTGAGTGAGTAGGGAATCGTGGCAGAACTCCAATGCAAAAGAAGAGCATACAGAAGGTGGAAGCAGGGATGGGCTACAAAGGAGGAATTTAGAAACATTGCCCGGGCATGTAGGGATGGTGTCAGGAAAGCCAAAGCTCAGCTGGAGTTTCAACTTGCATGTCAAGGGTAACAAGAAGAGCTTCAACTGCTAAATTAGTGGTAAAAGGCTGAACAAGGAAAATGGCAGATGATTACTGGATAGGCTGGCTGATTTAGTGAGAGTGGACACAGACAAACCTGAGGAACTCAATGCCTTCCTTACCTTAATCTTCACCAGCAAGGTCTCCCAGGCCTCAAGGCCTGGGATTCACGGAGGGGAAGGATGACCATTAGTAGATAAATCAGGGATTGCTGGAGAAAGCTTGACTCATACAAGTCCATGGAACCAGAAGGGCTGTGTCCAAGGATGCTGAGAGAGCAAGGCCACTTTTTATCATCTGTGAGAGGCCATGGGTACACCTGCCAACTGGAGAAATGTTGCACCTATATTCAAAAAGCACTAAAAGGACAGCCCAGGAAACTGCAGGTTGTCCAGTCTCACTTCAATCCCTGGAAAAACATGAACCAAGTTCTCTTGGATGATATTTCTGGACACATGAAGGAGAAGTAGGCAACTGGGAATAATCAGCATGGGTTCACTGAGGATAAAGCATACCTGGTGAACCAGTCTGATTGCCTTTTTTTGATAAAAGAATGGGATTTGTGGATGGGGGAGAGCGGTGGATGTCTGCCATGAGTTTAGCAACATTTTCAACACTGTCTCCCACAGTGTTCTTGTATCTAAGTTAGGACATTATGGTCTGGACGGGTGGCCAACTGGATGGGTAAAGTACTGGTTGGATTGGGTCAGAGGGTTGTGGTTAATGAGTTGTACTCTATCTGAAGGCTGTACTGTGGCATCTATCCTAGGACCGGTCCAGCAGTAGAATGGGTTGCCCAGAGAGGTTGTGCAGTCTCCATCGTTGGAGGTTTTCAAGACCAGATTGAGCCCTAAGCAAACTGGTCTGACTTCATTACTGACCCTGCTTTGAACAGGAGTAGAGACCTACTGAGGTCTCTTCCAACCTCAATAATCCTGTAATTCCCACCATGAGTGCTCAACACTGGAAAGCTGCTTTGGATGCAGAATCCTCTCCCAACACTAAATTGTTCCACACCCATTTTACAACCAAGGTACAGAGACTTCAACTACCCCATTGCTGAAAACCTTTTTTCACATACCCACTGTCTCAGTGTTTCCCTCCCTCACAGAAAACAAACATGTTGTTTTGGTTTGGGTTTTTTTTTTTATAGCAGGGACTGTTCAATGTACAAGTTGTGTAGCTCGGTCTGTTCAGTGTGTATCACATATGCTCACACATCAGAGACCACAGGTACCTCAGTACAAGTACCTACAAAACAAGACACTGATTAACTGAGAAGCACCTGTGACACCTGGCTTAAGCTGCCAGTTCCTGAAAACAGGAAAAGAGGGTATAGGATGTGCTGGGGTATGGGGAAGAGAGGGTGACACTGGAGAGAAAGGGACTGATGGAGATGTATCAGGCAGAAGCGGAGCTCCAGGAAGGAATGAGGAGGTGCAGGGCAGATGGGGCCATTCTCCTTCAACATTAATCCTACCGCTGTCCTTGATGTGCTGCCAGTAACAAGTGGTGCCCCTGTTCATGGGAGACGTGGTGTAGAGCAGAGGAATGAAGTTGCACAGAGCTGCTCTGAGTGCTCTTAGCTCCCTGCAGCCCCAGACTAGTCCTCACAGGGTACGTACAGCAAGGCAATACAACTAGGAGAAGCATGAGGGGAAAAAAAATTTGAATTTCCTCCCAGATGTAAGTGACTTACATAGATTCCTCTGATTATTCTGGTCCAAACAGCAAAGCAGTTTTCTCCTGCTGCAGTTGTCTTTTTGCCTTTCTGTGTCCTTGCTTGACACATACTTTCTGACGTCTGCACCCAAGGTGACAGAGCTCTCATAGACAGCATCTCCTTCACTGTCCAGCTACAACTCACTCCTGGACCCTATTTCAAGTAGAAAACAGCACACCATGTTATCTTGACATCAAAAATAATGCAGAAATGGGCTAAACAGGGCAGCCTTGATTCTGGTCTGTCCTAAAAATATGTGCAATTTGAGCTTTTCGTGTATTTTACTGACAAAATGGACAGCAGAGAGCAGAAGCAGTAAAGGTATTTCACATGGGATCCTGGTTTCTACCAGCATTATTCAGACTTCTTTGATGATAACACAGATTTTTGAGCTGAAAAAGGAATGGACACGGTGGACAGATCACACGGACAAGAGCCTCAGAGAAGTTCATTTTCATACAGGGCTTGCCTACCAACACGAGAGACCAGGGAGAGGCGGGAATGATGGTTCTCCTGGTGAGTGCTGACCGCGGGGTGTTTCTGCTGTCCTATACACCTGGGCCTCTTTCTAGCATGTTGATGTACAAGTTTCTGCCCATGCGTCAGCACTGACGGGTCAGGACGGCAGTTAACTCATGCACACAACCCAGGCCACAGCATGTGTCTTCAGAGCAGGGCAGAAGATGCTGTGCATCAGCCTACAGCATACGAACAGCAGTGCTTTTTTGTCAGCAGCTCGTAAGCCAGGCGAACCTGGTCAGGCATTTGTAGACATAGGAACAGGTCAATCGTTAATATAACCTTAATAGTCCCACTTGCTACTACTAAATGTCAACCCCCAATTCCAGCTGAGGGAGACTGGAAGGCACAATCTATCAGTCAGTAAAGCTTGCTCACTAGCACAAACAACCCATGCTTCTTTCTACCCTGCAACAACAGGCTCGACTTTGGGTTGACATGGTTTCTCCTCCCTCCTTCCTCTCTCTCTCCCCCTCTCCCCGCCCTTGCATGGAAAATTTCAGCTAAAATTGTTCATAAGAGAATACTTGCATGCAGGATAACCCTCCCTATCCACTCTTCCAAATATGTCCAAAGCATCTGAAATAAAGCCCTTCTCACAGTATATGACCCCAGCCTCTGACTGAGAGGGTGTTGTGCTCTTAGCAGGTTGTGGTGAGGAACGGCATAAGGGTTTAAAAGGGCTGAGCAAGAGGTGACATGGTGGACGAGAGTGCCTTGGAGCCATTTCTGGAATCCATTGGCCTGTCAGCTCAGCACTCCTGAGGCTGAGCAGTGCGGGAGTGGTGGGTATGGGAGGGTGGTCAAATCTCAGGGTTGCGAGAAAGACATCCAGGCACTATCAACATCCAACAAACCTGAAGTCACAGGTCTTGTTTAGAAGTGGAAGAGGCTTTTGCTTTGCACTCTTGGATCTTTCCCTTGGTGAGTTTTTGAGAAGGAGGTAACAGCTAGCATGGGTGTCTCTGCCTTGGGGGAAGAAGATACTGCTGTCTGCAGCATAGTCAGTCTCATAACACCATAACCAAACTGTACATCCCGTGGCTGACAGACCCCTGTGGGTCTTAACATCCTCTATCCTCCTCTAGTCCTTCTTCTACTCCAGTGAGCAATCACCCTCGGACAGGCCTGCTCCCACAAGGCTTCTCCTTCCCACTGCCACCAGCCCCTGCAACCACCGAAGCTGCCGCTCTGGCGCTGCCCCGAGGAAAGAGTCCATGGTGCCTCTCACGGTAACGCGGAGCTATCAGCGGGCATTCGTGATGTTGTTGCTGTTGTTGTTGTTGTTGTTTTAACGACACACGGGGAAAGAGAGGAGTTTCCTCCCCCGAGCACCTTAGCAGTCACGCTTCGGAGCACCGGGCTTTTCCCCTCTGCCAACCGCGACAGGGCAAACCCGGCTGCCCGGACACCGGCAGACAGCTCCGGGCCGGGCCCAGCACCCGCGGGGAACGGCTGTCGCTCGGCTTGGCTCCGCAGGGCGCGCCCGCACCGCTGCCCCACGCTGCGGGCCGGGCCGGCCCGGGCCAGGCCAGGCCGGGGGCAGGCGGTGGCTCTGCCGGGGCCGCCCCGGAGAGGCCGGCGAGCGCGGCGGGGCGGGGCTGGGCGGGGCGGGGCAGTGCCGTGCCGTGCCGAGCCGTGCCGAGCTGAGCCGAGCCAAGCCGAGCAGCGATGGAGGGCGCTGAGGCGGCGAGCCTGCTGGGGGAGCGCGGCCCGGGGCGGCTGGCCCAGTTCAAGACCTACCGGCGGCGGTGGTTCCTGCTGGCCGCCGTGTGCCTGCTGAACTGCTCCAACGCCATGGTGAGTGCGGCGCGGGGGCGGCGCCGGCCCGGCCGAGACCCGCCGCCCGCCCGGCTTCCCCCGCCGCCTCCGCGCACCCTCCCCGCCGCGAGGAGCTGCTCCCGCTGCGCGGCTGGTGGAGCCCCCGCAGCCCGCGGGGTGGTGCGGGCCGCGGCCGCGGCGGGCAGCGGGGACGCTCCTCCGGAGGGGCGAGGGCGGCCCCACGCCGGGAGGGAAAGGGGCGACAGCGGCAGCCCCGGGGTGCCCGAGCAGCCGTGAGCGCAGGAGGAGGCGCAGAGCAGGCAGGGCAAACAGCCCTCTCTCCTGCCTACCTGTGCCGGAGCCCCGGAGAGCAACTCCGGCTGCTGCTGCTGCTGCCGCCGAGGAGGGATGGGGTGACAGGGCTCACCTGGGCCAAAATCACCTTCCATCTCTTCCTAGAAGCAGCCAGGCAATCATCAGGGCTCTGCCCCAGTGCCCTGTCTCAGATCCACCTCCTCATCCTTGGAGCACCGGGACTCGGTTGTACTCGCACAGCGCGGAGAAGCCTCAGCCTGGCCGTGCCTTAGGGACCGAATAAGCGGCTTTTCCTTTTGAACTTTGTTTCTCTGGTTATGACTTCGGCCTGCACACCTCCCTTTCTGAGCGGTGGGATCCGGGGCATAGAGGGGTGGTGATGGGGAAAGGGCAGGATGGAGTGGGAGGGTGTGTGTGGTCTAGAAGAGCACAGCAGGAAGTGCTACAGCATCAAACCAGGCTCGGATGGAGCAAAATGTATTCTGGAGCACAGCTGAAGTTGCTGCCGAGTCCACTGCGTAGGCCATGGGGAGGAATAGAAAGTATTCAGCATTTGTGAGGGTCACATGTTTCAGACCTAAGAATAGGAGAACAGTGTTGAGACTCCTTGGGTAGAGGAGCAGGAGTTAGCTCTGCCTTATTGCTGGCCTGTGACAGCAGATTTGTCTGGTCAGAAAAAGGAGCAAGTAGGTTTCCTTTTAGGATCTGTTGCACATACAGAACAGCATAGGAGTGATTCTGCACTAAACATACAGGTATGTGAACTTCTTATTGCCTACAGGTACATTATTCTGAAAGACCTGAAAAAAAGGGATGCCAGATCTCACCCCACCTGTTGAACAGATTAAAACTAAGTTCAGTAATTATCAGGGTAAACACGTAAAGTTTCCCCTTACCAAGCCCTAGTATGCGAGATGAAAGCCCAAATCTTTGCTCACCAAGTCATTGAGGACATTGTTGATAATTATCAGACTGATGTAGAATTATTCATGTGCTTGAGGATTACCATGCTGCGAATGCAGGCTGTCTGGCAGCCAAGATCAGGCACTGCAACCTGCACAAACATTTAAATGCTGGGAAGAAAGAGTAGGTATTCTATGATGCAAGAGTGCTGGAGTAGAGAAATGGAAAAACATAGTGACAATTTAGCTGTATATGGAAAACAAAAAATGAATGTGCCTTCTCAAGGAAAAATCAGTGTATCCTTTAAGACTGTAAAAAAGCATCCTGCAGAAGAGCAATGTGAAGCCCCACTACTTGCTTGCAGTTAAATTGGCACAGCACAAGAACATTATGTAGCAGGAAAAAAACCACCCTGCTAGAAGTGGACAGTGACAGCATGGGTGAAGGAAGCTGTACAAAAACCTTTCCAGGATGTCTTGTCAGACTTTGACTTTGCTGAAACCTTAACAGTGAAACCGGAGGATTACTTAAAAAGGTCCTTTCAATGCATCTGCAAGTATAACTGTGTCCTGAGTCATGTTGCTGAAAACTTCGTAGCCCTGAAAGATTGTACTGTTGTCTGTCTGCTTGGTCTCTTGCCAACTTCCTGAGTGTCCACAGTATTATTTTCGCACAGTATGAACTTAAGCCAGAACTTCACCACTTCAAAACGGGGTGCTTAATAAATAACCTAGGTGGAAATACTCTTTCTAAGCCACTGCAAAAGTCTGGAATGGCAAGTATGCTGACATATATAGTTGTAACCAAACATTTCTTGATGCTATAGTTTCTCCTAAATGTTCCTGATTAAAATCACATTAAAATGGAGTGGTTGAAAGGCCATGAAATCAAAGTGCTGTTTAAAAGTTCCAGATGGAAGGATTAACTTACCAGTTCAGTGGTGTGAAAATTGCCTTGCAAGTTGTGTCCTCAATTCCTGTGCAGATGTTGCATGCAGTACTTCGTTCTATATATTCCTGTGTCAGGCCATCTGCAAAATGCATATGGTGAGGACACATAACTTTTGAATTGTCTGACTTGGAAAGAACAGATCACCTCATGTGCTGGACCAAGCTTCCAGTGAGATGCCTTGTATTCCCCACTCTTACCCATGCACATGTGCAGCTTTCTATTAGTGGCCTTCAGTGTCACTAACGGTGGCAGATAGGAGACAGTCCTGAGAGGGAGAGGCTGTCAGTATCAGGAGGACAAAGTAGGAGCAACTTAAGTGCAGGAAAGCACACTCAGTCACGCAGCAAGGGCAGGCTGAGAAAGCAGTATTTCTTAGTTTAGTCTGTTTTGGGATTGTGATTGAGCAAAGCCAGGTCAGACCATGTGGTGATGAAAGGGCACTCTTCCCTACTTCCTCCTGCTCCACATCATTGTGTGAAATCCCTTCTTTAACCAGAGCACAGTGGGGTAAATATGATATAAGGGAGGCTTTTACATCAACGATAAGTAGCCCATTACTTGAATCTCTATTACTGACCTGAGTTTAAAAGCCTCTGCCTCTCCCTGCTGTACAAAGTGGGTACTATCTTACCAGGGATTGGTTCTCATTTCCTAAATGCGGCTATTCTGGAAGTTCCTAGCTGACAATGTAG
The DNA here is from genome assembly GCA_035582835.1 of Phoebastria nigripes. Classification (NCBI taxonomy): domain Eukaryota; kingdom Metazoa; phylum Chordata; class Aves; order Procellariiformes; family Diomedeidae; genus Phoebastria; species Phoebastria nigripes. The sequence continues at coordinate 163,931 of JAYKAV010002882.1, read as the reverse complement.
TGTAAGAAATCCTTGCATTATCTTAAGAAGGCCATAAGTAGGCATCAGTATAATTCACTTGCTGCTTGAAGTCCTGGGCAGAGAGGCTGTTCTGACCACCGCTAAGCTTACATGATTGCTCCCCAGCTGTCTCTTGCAGCACTCCTGGTGAGGGGTGACATAACTATGCCTGCGGTTGCTCCCCAGATTTGTTTTGTCAAACTGATGCTGTGGTTTTGAGTGTGTGGGTTTTTTAATCTGAAGACTTAATGTTTTAAGAGTATTCGTGGTGTGCTGACAGCTGGCGTAGCAGTAAACTGCTGAGGCAAATACCTCCTTCCTCGTTGCCTCCTTCCTGTGAAGCTGAACAGGTGGGAACTTTGTGTTTCACAGGAGGAACTTTTTCTTGCCTTAGCACCGGGGACAGAGAAATGCACAGAAGAATGAAACTGAGAGTGTTTCCTGCCTTGTGCTGTGCTTGTCAGTGTGAGAAAGCTGGGGAGGAGAAGGGGAGCAGAGGGTTGGAGCTGGCTCACGCTTGGCTTGGTGGTTCCTGACTCACCTGCTTGGAGGACTTCCACCACCGCTTAGTGTACTTGGGAGAGGAAGGAGAGCTGCACAAGTGGAGACTGGCATGCTCCAGGGCAGGGTGCGCACGCTCCTCGCCCACACCTGTCTGCTCCAGCAGTGCCCCTGTAGATACGCATGCACACAGAGCTGCTGCTGCCTGACTGTTGTGCCCTGCTAGTCCTCCTGAGAGCTGTAGAGGCTAAAAGTGACATCTAGGCAGGGATCTGACCTTTCTGAAGATCACACCTCTGTCCTTACTTCCTAGGCTGCTGTCTCAGCATGGGTGCCTTCAGTTGAGGCTAGGGGCTGTTTACTTCCAGACTGTGTGGCCCTTTTGACCTTGGAGATGAGGAGTCTGGTGTAAGGGCTTCATAGCCTGGTCCAAGCGGAGGAGGAGGCAGCCTGTGTGTCTCAGAAAGACATCCTACATCACCTTCAAAGCAGTGTCTGGGTGCATGGGAGAGAGCATGCTGGGACTGGGAGAGCTGCTGCAGGCAGTGCCTGACTGGAGATTGGCGAGCTGTGCCTGTGCCTGTTACAAAGCAGAAGGTCCCATTTCATGTAAGTCATCCCCCTTGGCTCCTCCTTTTTAAGCTGTACATAAAAGGTATTACAGGGGCATTGCTACACTGTGCACAGCTGTACGGTATGCCAGGCAGTGAAGAGCACTCCATAGGGCAGCCTTTGCTAGCTGATACCACCATTGACATGGCAAAATGTCTTAATTTCCACTCTGCCTGATTGCATTTGCTTGCCATTCTGCAAATGATTTTGCTTCTCACTTTTAGAATCTTGATTTGTTGGTGAGGAGGGTAGACATTTGTTAACTGCTTGCCTTTCATAAAAACCAACATTTTTGGTACTGCTTCTGGCAGGGCTGTGTCTGGTTATATGTGTGATGCATCAATACATCATTACTGCTCTTTGAGCTCTGAAAATCCTGGGGCTGTGTGTATTTATGTGGCCTTCTGCAGTTCACACTTACCGAAGTGTAGAGTCTGTATGGAGTCCTGCCTTCAGCCATCACCTTGCTGCCATTGCAGACAGAGAATTGGTGGCTCACAGCCCACCAGTAACCTCCTGCAGAAGTGGGAGGGAGGGCGAATGTTGGGCTCCTGTGGAATGGGTGGAGGGAAACTGGGTCTTGCAAGTGAAATAGGTCCTGGAGAGTCTGTGTGGGAGTGAAAACAGTAAAGGCGATAGGGTAGAGGAACTGAACCTGGAGGAGATGAAGGTAGAAGGGGAATGAGAGCAGGAGGAAAACTAGAGGGTTTGGGCTGATTCTGGGAGGAAGAGGGCTGGATCCACGTCTGAGAATCAGTTAAGGGTTTACAAGGGTATTGGAAAGAGCAACAAAGCAGCTTAGAAATGGGGACAGGATGAGAACAGCTGTAACCTGTTCTTGGTTACAGGAGTGCCCAAGTGGGCCTGCAAATAGTGGGGAAGGGAGCAGGCAGTCTCTGGGAGGTGCAGGAGAAGAGAAAACAAAATGTCAGATGGAAGAAAGTTAAAGCAAAGGGAGGGAAAGCTGAAAGTGGAGCCAGTACCCCTCCAACATCAGTACCAGTCAGATGGTTTGAGTTTCAGTGCACTTGCTTTCCCTGGTGGTCCCACATGCTCCATTGTTAAAGGAGGTGTGGAGGGGGCTCTCCTGTAATGGAGGATATAAATAGACTCTGGGTGGAAAACATTTCTGTCCTTTTCTTCTAGTGATGGGGCATGGCTACCCAATCAGCCAGCTGCGTGCTAAAAGCAGTGGGAGCTGCAGCTGTACTCCAATGCAAGCCAGAACGGGTCTTCGGGGGACCTTCTGTCCTCTTCATCAGTTGCTGTGCCCACTGTGTAGAGCACAAGTTTTTATAGTGAAGAGTGTGTGCTGAGGTATGACTTCCTGCCCAGACTAGCATGCACTGGAGCTTTTGCTGTCTCTAAACTCAGAAATCACAGTGAGATGAACATGCTTCTCAGGCTTGAGCTCAGGAGAGGAGAAGAGTGTGGGAACTACAATTCCTGCATTTGGAGAAGAAATGGTGTATGTTATTACAGCGGCTATTTCAACATCCTGCTAGATGTGTATCTGAAGGGAGGGAAGAGTCCATCCCAAATGCTGAAGGATCAAATACTGTGGTCTACAGCATGAGTGACCATGGCCAATGATACTGGAGTATACTACAGCAGGAGCTGTCATTTGAGAGCAAATAATGCAAAATCTGTGAGGTAATGCTGGGAAGTGAGTTTTGCCAAGTATTAGGGGGTTGGGCTCACAAAATCATTGTGGTTGTTTGGTGTTCAAAGGTAAGAGTCCCTGTGCTTGAGTGGCTCTGCGTGGGCTTCTGTGTAAATGACTTGACCTAACTATGCCATGGCCCAGAGAGTGGACTCCTGCTGACCTCCGACGTCATCCACTCCAACTCATTAAGCAGCCCAGCTGTGTTCTGCTGTGGGGACTGCACAAGGTAGCTGTTGAGCAGGCAGGGTGTGGGACTCTGAGCTGGATGCATTTGAAGCCTCAGAGTCAAGGCATTCCTGATCTGTGGGGTGCCAAGCTGGGAACTTTGTTTGCTAAAAGGTTTTGTTGAATTGTAGCCCTGACAGGGCTCAGAAGGGACATAAGCCATAGTGGGTGAACGGAAATTGCTTGTCACCATTGCAAGTCAGGAAGAGACATTGGCAAGGGGCTGGACTCTCTCAGTTCTGCTCTTGCGACATCCATTGAGCTGCCTTGAGGGGAGCGCATGTGGACATGGACATAGCAGTGCAGTACATAACACAGACTCCCCTTGATGCCTTCTGCACCTCACACTGAGGCTCTAGGTCTGTGTAGCTACACAGGGAACGGAGCTGAGTGCAGCTTGACCAGACCACAAGGGCATATTTCCACAAAGTGAGGCTTGTGCAGGGATTGAGTAAGTGTGTAGACAACCCTGCAAGGACAGAGGTGTCTGTCAGTTTCTCCTTCCTTTATCTGTCCCAGGAGCAATCAGCTTTTGGGGGCTGGCATTCTATAACCCCACACATTCTCTCCCCTCCTGCATCTGTCACCGTGATTTACCGTGCGGATCTCTGATACTGTTTTTGGTGTGCGAAAGCTGAGTTAAGACAATGGCCCTTGGGGAGTGGAGGAGAGAGGAACCTCTCTCAGTCTCTATTCTGTGTCTTCAGAGGTTACAGGGCTTAGACCTCAGCGGGAAAGAACTGCATCATCCTCACCCTGTACTGCCTGAGGGGACATGTATCATGGTAGTCCCTGCGTAAATACCAGCCTTGGCAGTACAGAGTTTTAGAAACAACATGTAGGATAAGGGCTCTAGCTGCCAGCAGAAGAGCTTGCTAACTACTGTGGATGAAGTCATCGTAGCTGGGAAAACCAAAAGCAGAAGGTGGCATACTCACTTGCTTGGCATGGCATTTTCCCTGTGTTGGCAAAACCCCACAGTGCCATCTCTTTGTTGCAGGGGCATTTGGCAGCCACTTTGACCACAGCTACACCTCGAGCTCAATTGCCCAGTTCTTAATTTCTCTGTTAGAGCAACACATGGTAAACAACCCCTGCCTGAATGGAGGCAGAAACATACTTTTTCTCTCCAGACCCATAAAAAAACCCACTTCCTATTCTGAAGAACAAACTCAGACTTGGACAGGCTGCAACTTCCCACCTTCTGTGCTCTCACACACATACGCTAGAACTGGAGCTCTTGCTCAGGATAGAAATACAGGGCAGCCCAAATGCTTGGTTTTCAGCAAGGAATGGTTTTACTAGGTCTAATGGAAACATGCCAGAGTGCTTGATCCCAGTTTGCCTAGATGTATACAGCCACTGAAGACAAAATGCTGTGCTCTGGCTTGTGGCATCATTCTCCTAATGATGACATGCATGGGTGAGCCTCTTGTGTGGAGGAACAGGATGGGTGAAAATGTACCTGAAGCTGGCTTACAAAATGTATCATATTTTTAATTACACTATTTCCTGGTACAGTGTTTCATCACCACCACTCCCATCTGGAAGGCAGTGAGGAACTGAGAATTGCTGTTGCTGGAAATGCACAGTTGGGTTTTGTTTAGCAGCAGATTAGCATTCCATAATCAAACTAATGCGCATGCCTTAGTGATGCTTGTAACATTTGAACAGTTACATCAGCATTAAACATTTAAATTCCCATCCCAATATGATGGAGATCAGTTCTGGAAAAACAAAGATGGGTGAAATTTCTTCCTGAGACAAGACGGTAACATCATTCTACTATAATATATTACTTCAAGGAATTCTTAAAAAGCTCATTTTATTAGAAGTCTGCTGCAAGTCTCCCAGTGACCTGGAATAGCCTCCTTGTTGTCTAACAAGAGTACAATTTCCTTCAGCACCCAGCATCTTCATCCACCTGACTATAGAAGCTGAATAAACACCAAATCCACCCCCTGCCAGACCTTTGACTGATCTCACATGGGTGTGTCTGTGCCCAGCATGGCGATGTGAGCTTCGTGTTGAATGCAGGAGATTTGGCATGTCAGCTTCCGGAAGAGGAAAAGCCCATCTCCCCTTCTGCTTCCATTTAATGTGGTAGTTTTTATGGGCTCTAGCATGTAAGAAGTAAATAGGAACACTGGAAATAACAAGTAGCAGAGCAGAGGGACACACATTCCTCTGAGGTTACCCAAGCCCTTTTCAGTTACACATTAACACTGCAACTGATGCTGTCTGCAGGATGCAGGCTGTGAAGAGGAAGCTTGTGATGGCAGAGAGGGGTACCTGGAAAGAGACAGTGGCTGGTGTTCTTTTGTAGGAAGCTATAGCTGATTTCTGCAAACATTATCATCTTGAGTATTCAGCAGCTGCAAGATCATCTTCTAACAGTGGAGTAGCTTACATCCACATTATTGAAACCTGTTCTCAGGATAGGCCAGTCTTCTTGAAAAGCACCAGAGAGGGCATCTTCACAAAGAATCCACAGAAACATCCTTAAATTTGGGGTAGTAGCCTCAATTCTTTCTTGGCATGATCTCAGGACCTGATTTGAGGATTGAAGCAGGCCTTGTCATTCCCAGAAGAAAACAGAAGCAGGCAGCAACCTTATGAAACCAGTGCCTAAAACAAGGTTTAGGGAAATATTTTCAGATATGGTACTGGAAGGAAAAGATGGATAGTTATTAAAGTATGTCTTGTGTTTCCCTGTTACTTGTTCTGTTATATTGAATAATGCAAATTTCTAGGCCCTTTCCTAACCGTTGAGTGTGTGTAGGACAGCATGGAATAATGTCTCTCTTGGCTGACACATAGCAAAGTTGTTCTTAGAAGGCCACATGCAGGGGTTACCAATGCAATAAATACCAGGCTGAGTTTAAGAGGCTCTTAGTTGCAGAGAGGAGATGGCAGCCTCTGTTTGTTTATGCTAACATAGAAGGATTGCTTGTGGTTTACAAGTGAGTGCATCAGGGGCCAACATGTTCAACCTGGGGACAGAAAAAGGTACTGACCTCTGCTTCTGCCAGCTCCCAGAAGCAGGACTAGGGGATTGGGGATGAGGTGCTCTGGGCCGAGATAATGATGATATCAGTGGTAAAACAGTCCTAGCATGAGTAACTGCAGACACTGCAGGGGGCTGAATCTTTATTTCCAGCCTTAACATCCTAATTTCAAGGAGAGACTAAGATAGTGAGCCCCTTCACAACTCAGTTAGACAGTTTGAGGGGATGCTGAATTTCTGTTCTGGTGGAGGTGTTCATGCTTACCCATCTTTGCTTTCTACTTTGCAGCTGTGGCTGACGTTTGCTCCTGTGGCTGATAAGACAGCTGCCTACTTCCACGTTTCCCTGGAGACAGTCAACTGGCTCTCAATAGTGTACCTTCTCATCTCGATCCCATTTGGTCTGGTGGCAACATGGGTTCTCGACAGCGTCGGGCTCAGATGTGCTGTGAGTTGAACTGTTCTGTTTCCCTGAAGGCGTTTCACCTAGAGATAGCAGTAGCTGCACAAAGCACTAACATGCATACTGTGAATGGGAGTCTTGCCAAATGCTGCAGAGGATGAGTACGTTGAAAGCTCTCTCCTAGTTCAGTAATAGCTGTCACATCACCTCTGAGGTGGGGAGCAATGGGAAAAGTCAGAATAATGTTACATCCCTACTTGCCTTTTCCTGCTTCAGTTTTTGTTGTCTTAGCCAACTGACCAGGACAGATGCTGTGAGCTGACTCTGTGAAGAGCTTGCTGTAATCGGGTAGGGTTTGATATGGAAAAGTGTTAGCACAGTTATTTTGTTTGCCTGGCCAGTTTAAGGAGCAGTAGGGCAGGGTGCAAGCAAGGGACCCCTGTCAGCTCAGAGCTTGGTCTATGCTAAGCCATCTTGGGATTTCTACACAGTCTTCCCAGAAGCAAGAGTGCTGTGGAATGTGGCACTGAAACACTAGCATGCTAGTGGTATAGAAGAGCATTTGCAGGATCCGTATGCTGGATGACTCATTGCCACGATCTTTGGATTGTCACAGCAAAATACGGGTGATGGCGCAAACTTGCAAACAGAGTGAACTTCGGATTTCTCATCAATTCCATGACAGTGTCTGCTGTCTTGCATAAGCTACATTGTGGTGTAGTTCTCATGTGGGGCCAGGACAGCCACCTTGCTCCCTTGGATCAGGAGCATCTTACAGTGGCCCAAAGTGGTGGGGGTGGTCTGCAGGCAACTTTCCATGCAGTGATTGCAAGCACCCAGTGTCTCCTATAGTGCATCTGAGACCCTGCTCATGCTACTCTGTTGCATTAAGTTCTGCCCTTCAGGCTTCAGCACACAACCCCTGGCTGTTTCTGCTTGCTGCAGGTGATCCTGAGCGCATGGCTGAACATGACGGGTAGCATCATCCGGATGTTCAGCGTCCTGAAGTTCCTGAGCTTGGGTTCCCAGAGTTACTGGTACCTGTTTATTGGGCAATGCCTCTGTGCACTGGCACAGCCCCTTATCATCTTTTCACCGACAAAACTGGCAGCACTATGGTTCCCAGACCACCAGAGAGCGACAGCAAATATGATTGCATCAATGTGTAAGTGATCGCTGCAAAGTAATATTGCTGCCTCCCAGAACTTGCTAGCCTTTGTCTGACTTTCAGAGGCAGCAGGCAAGGGAAACCCTCTGTACTACAGCCATTTGGCCCTGCAAATACAGCTCCGCCCAAGAGTCTTATAGCTATGTGCAATAAACCAGTGCCTTCAAGGCCCCGCAGGCATGCTTTCCATGCTGGGGGGCAAGAAGTGGGCTTTAGCCACATCCAGGTGCAAAGTTCAAAGTAAGCCACCCAGGCTCCCAACCTTCTTCCTCTCTGCCATGATGAGGTGATCATCTTTGCCTAAATATCATAGAGGTTGGGGACAGCCGTCAGTGTTACTAAATCTATAGTCTGTAGTGGCCTCAATTCTGTAGCTTGTTAGGAAGGTGTCCAAATTGCATGTGATGCCAGTGGTCACAGTTGCCAAATTCTGTAGCCAGATAGAGGTGAGGCCGCTGCAGCAATTTTGTCCACCAGTTCGTCCAGTAGCAAGGCTGAGCCTGTATTCCCAATTGGTATGTATGCACACACAGATAAAATATACTCAGCTGGCCACACAAACATGTTGGGGATGCTACATGCAGCAGGACTACCCACGCAGAAACCACATCTGCCTTGCAAAGTGCCTGGAAGCTGGGAAACTGGAGGGGAGGCACCAGATACACTTGGTCTAATCTCATTCTTCTCTTGGCTCCTTTGGGCCCTGCTAGAGACAGGATACTGCACTTGACAGACCTCTTTCCTCCCTCCATGTGAGATTTTCCCCAGCAGCCAGAAGAAATCTCTTCCTCCTTTCTCCAAAGACTTGAGAGGTGCCCCAGAAACTGGGCTGGCTCACTGGCTCCAGCTGGGAAATCTCACAGTACCTACATGTGTGTGGGAGCCCCACCTGCCCTTCCTTCAAAACAGCCAACAGCCGCCTTCCCTCCCCACTGCCTTGGAGCTGTGGGGAAGGGGTAGGCATGGGGAAAAGGGCAGTATAGGAGCACCCCTATACATGGATTTACAGTGTCAGAACAAATACATTCTTTTTGCACTGCCTTCCCTAGAATAGGGCGGACCTGGTGGCTCACCTTGTTTCCCAGGGCTGAGATAGACCTTCACTTTCCCTGCTGGAGAAGGAGGTCTGTTGTCAGTGTGGTGCAATACAAGTACTACCAGGGACCACTGGGCCCTCGGTCCTTCACTGCCCTGAAGGACCCCAGCCTGCAGACAGCTTGCTCTTTTTAAGTGAGAGAGCAGCCAGAGCAGCCAAAGAGCATTTCTTTCACACAGCGTCCTCAGTCCTTACAGGACCAAATGGATCTAACTATAGGAAAGAATAAAACTGAAGAGCAAGGAACAGTGGAAAGCTGTTCCTGAAGCTGTTCAATCTGTGGCGTGTTGAGATATCAGTGTGAGGACTGAATGGGCTGTGATTATTATCTGCTGCAACACCTGCATATTGCTGTGTAGAGGGCTTCCATTAATAATGTTTGGTTACACCCATTACTGTCTGCTGTACAAAATCAGGATTTCATTTCAAGAAAGTTTAAATATTGCCTAGAAGGAGCATCTGCCACAGCACCAGTCATTTACTCCAGTGGTTAATTACCTCACTGGCAAATGTCTACATGTTGCTTCTTGTCTCGATGCTCCTTATGCCCCAGCTATTCAGTCTTGTTGCACCTGTTTGTCAGGTAGTTACGGACAGAGTCACCTCTTCTCTGCTTTGTCTAGAAAGACTGAACGGCTCCAACCCAGTCACTTTACAGGCACATTTCCCTTTGCCTCTTCCCATGTGTCTCCATGTCTGCCTGTTGCTCACATGAGCTTTTTCTCTCAGCTTGCTCCAATTTATCAATACCCATTTCCTGTGTTAATGCCAGAGCAGCACTCAGCATTGCTGTACTGTCGGTATCAGTGCTGCACACAGAAACTGGCCCTACAGCCTCCTGTCAGTATCCCCACAGCTCCTGTTAGTGCCTCTGGATAGGCTTCCCTGTGCTTGTGTGCAGACAAAAACGGACCCTGCATCCAGGATCCTGCTGAGCAGCTGAAATCACTATGACTCAGCTGTACTCTTCAGTATTTATCGTATCTCGGTCCTCCCCATCACTTGTAGAGACTTACTCACAGAGAAGCAGGGCAGGGCCGAGAACTGATGCACTGTGAAGACCATGAGAAATTCTCCTGTGTCAGGAGAAGACAGTCTTGTCTGAGTCCACTGAAGTGGCCTCTGCTTCATCCATGGGATTCTTCATTTACTGTGGTCTGTCAGCATGTCATTTTCTGCACCCTGCAGAGTTTTAGTGCGTCAGCACTGCTGTCCACAAAACGCGCAGCCCCATGGCAGAATACTGCAAGCTAATCCACCAGGACCCCTGGACCATAATGTACAGTTGATTAACTCCAGTGATCTCCTTTCCATTCTTAGTCTAGGCTTATATAATTTCTCTTCCCAGGAAGAGAAGGTGGCTGAAACCCTGTAATTAGTCAGATATTCTTTTCAAATTTAGCCCAATGCTCACATTTCCACCCCTTACCCATACCTTCTGGAACTGCTTCAGCATGCCGATAGTTCATGGAAACACCTGACAGTAGTTTTCAGGCAGTCCCCTACAATGCCCAGATGCATTTTACCCCATCGGAGAAGCTTTAATCCATCTCCTTGGAAACTGTTGTTTAATTGTGTCCATGTACTTAGAAGCAGGTAACATTTCCCCAGGATCATAAGCTAGTACTTTCCCAAGTACAGAGCAGAAATGCTATGGTTGTTGTGTGCTATAGCACTATTAAAAATGCCTCAGCAGAATCATAGAACAGACAAGGTTGGAAAGCACCTCTTGGGATTGTCTCGTCCAACCCCCTGCTCAAGCAGGGTTGGCTAGAGCAGGTTGCCCACGGTCATGTCTAGTCACGTTTTGACTGTCTCCAAGGATGGAGATGTTGCAACTTATCTGGGCTACTTGTTTCAGTGTTCAACCACTGTCACAGTAAAAAAGTTTATATTCAGACAGAGTTTCCTGTGTTACACTTTGTACCCATTGCCTCTTATCCTGCCACGAGGCACCACTGAGAAAAGTCTGGTTCCCTTTTCTTTACGACCTCTGATCAAGGTTCTTTTCTCCAGGCTGAACAGTCCCAGCTCTCCCAACCTCTTTACGTATGAGAGATGCTCTGGTCCCTTAGTCACATCTTTGGCCCTTGACTGGACTTGCTCCATTAACTGCATATCTTTCTTGTATTGTGGAGCCCAGCACTGGACTCGGCACTCCAGATGTTTCTCACCAGGGCTGAGTAGAGGGGAAGGATCACCGCCTTCCACCTGCTGGCAATGCTCTTCCTAATGCAGCCCAGTATGCTGTTGGACACCTTTCTGCAAGGGTGCATTGCTGGCTTATGGTCAACTTGCAGCCCACCAGGACCCCATGTCCTTTTCTGCAAAACTGCTTTCCAGCAGCTTCTCCAGGCTGATCAGTCCCAGCTCTCTCAGTCTCTCCTCACATGACAGAAGCTCCAGTCCCTTAATCATCTTTTTGGCCCTTTGCTGGACCAGTAAGTCTGTGCCTCCCTCATACTGGGGAGCGCAGAACTGGGCACAATACTCCAGATGTGGCCTCACTAGTGCTGAGTAGAGGGGAAGGATCACCTCCCACTGACAACACTCTGCCTAATGCAGCCCAGGATGCTGGTGGCCTTCTTTATCATGAGGTTGTGTTGCTGGCTCATGGTCAAGTTGGTGTCCGCCGGTACCCCTACCCCCGGCACCAGGTCCTTCTCTGCAGAGCTGCTTTCCAGTTGGTCAGCCCCAGTGTGTTCTGGTGGATGAGGTTATTCCTCCCCAGGTGCAGGACTTTACATTTCCTCTTGTTGAACTTCACAAGGTTCCCCTCTGCCCATTTCTCCAGCCTGTTGAGATTCCTCTGAATGGCAGCGTAGCCATCTCTTCTATCAGCCACTCCTCCCAGTGTCACATCATCTGCAAACTGGCTGTGGGTGCACTCTGCCCTATCGTCCAGGTTTTTCATTAAGGTTAAACTGTATTGGCCCCAGTATCAACCCCTGGGGTGCACCACTAGTGACTGGCCTCCGTTTGGACTTCATGCCAGTGATGATAATCCTCTGGGCCCAGCTGTTCAGTTGACTTTCAGTTCATCTCACTGTCCCCTTATCTAGCCAGTACTTCGTCAGCTTGTCTGTGAGGATGTTATGGGAGACAGTGTCAACAGCCTTAGTAAAGTTGAGAGAAAAAACATCCACTGCCCTCCCCTCATCCACCCAGCCAGTCATCTCACTGTACAAAGCTATTAGGTTGGTTAAGCATTTCTCCTTTGCTGACTACTCCTGTTCACCTTGTTGTCTTTCATGTGCCTGGAAATGGTGTCCAGGATTAGTTGTTCCATGACCTTCCCAGGGATCAAAGTGAGACTGAAAAGCCTGGAGTTCCCTGGATTCTCCTTCTTGCCCTTCTTGAAGATGGGAGTGACATTCACTCTCTTCCAGTCCTCAGGAGCCTCTTGGAATTGCCATGGCCTTTTAAAGATAGCTAAGAATGGCCTTGCAATGAAAACAGCCTGCTCCTTCAGCACTCATTGGTGCATCCCATCGGTCCCATGGACTTGTGTATGTCTGGTCTACTTAATGTTCCCTAACCCAGTCCTCCTCCACTGAGGGTACATCTTCCTTGCTCCAGAGTTTACCTCTGGTCCCAGGGCTGAAGGCCAGTCTTACCAGTAAAGGCTGAGGTGAAGAAGGCATTGAATACCTTGGCCTTTTCTATGTCCTTTGTCACCAAGTTTCCTGCCCCATCCAGCAGCAGGCCCACATTTTCCCTAACCTTCCTTTTGCTGCTAATGTACTTGTAGAAGCCATTCTTTTTGCCCTTCATATCTCTCACCAGACTCAATTCCAGGTTGGCTTTGGCCTTCCTAACCACATCCCTGCACACTAGTAGAAAATCAACTGCACTTGTTTGACTGTTTGCAGAACATCACCTTAAAGTTAAAAACTTGTCTCCTGCAATTTTGGATGTTCCCAAGCTGAGTCACAGGAGTGCTGCTTCACACGCTGCTCAGCTCCAGCCTCATAACAATGCAACCCCCTACTCCAGTACTGACAAATGTCCAAGATTCTCTTCTGCCATGTGATTTTTGTAGTTGGTAGCAGAGATCAACTTCTATGCCAGCTTGGGCTTTACTGAGGAAATGTATTTGCTTGAAAGGTGTCAGGAATGACCTAGTGTCACTTTAGAGAGCTGTCATAGGGCTTTCCTGCTTTTCATGCCCTTTTGGCAAACAAGACCAATGGCATCCTGGTGGCCATCGGGAAGAGCATTGCCAGCAGCTTGAGGGAGGTCACCTGTCCACATCTGAAGAGCTGTGTCCAGTTGTAGGCTCCTCAGTACAAGAAGGACATGGACATACTAGTGTAAGTCCAGTTAAGAGCCACTAAGACAATTAAAGGAATGGAGCATCTGTCATGCCAGCCAAGGCTGAGAGAGCTGGGACTGTTCACCCTTGAGAAGGCTCCAGGGGGTTCTTATCTGTAGGTACACATGCCTAATGGCATAGGGGGAGTAAAGAAGGGAAAGCACCTCTATTTGTTACTGCTGCTATATAACATCAGGACAGATGACATGGATTTGTCCATCTTCATTTTGTCCCTTCAGCTTAGCATTTACTGAGGCAGCCTTGTGAGGGTGAGGACACTGTAATTCATAGATGAAAACCAGTTTACAGGAGTTAGGGGTTGTAGGGAAACAGGTTTATAGAATGGACTTCATGGGGGTGAGGGAACAGATGTGGCAACAGTAAGACCACACAGTCAACTTCTCCAAATGTTCCCCTCCTGGTTTCTCCCTATATATGCCTTGTTCTGTCCTTACTCATTGCTCTGCTGCACACTGCAGCTCTGGTGCTGACTGGCAGTAGGGGTGGACACATGATTCTGACTGCTTGCAGGAAAAAAGTGTCTCTCTTTTATTTCCTTCCAGCCAATCCCTTGGGTATTCTTATAGCAAACGTGCTGTCACCTGCATTAGTGCCTGAAGGAAAGCACATCCCATTGATGGTAAATGAAAACTGCTTTAATCAGCCAGCTGGGCTGATTGGGGTCCAGCTGATTTATTTATTTGGAGGCAGTGGAGCTGGAAAGACTGGTAACATGTCTTTACTTTGTGTTGTGTAGCTGGGTGTTTATGCCGTCCCAGCAGTAACAGCCTGTGCTCTAGCAACTGTGGGGATTCACGAGAAGGTTCCTCCAATGCCTCCTTCGGCCAGTGCCACTAACTCCACCTCCCAGCCGTTCGTCACAGGGCTCAAAATGGTAAGTGCTGTAGCACAGAGAGACACCAGTGCTGGAGTGAGGGATGCAGCCCTGCCAGACAGGGATGTGCTGGGGAATCTGCTGACAGAGCAGACTCAGAACTCCACTCCACCAAACCCACCATGGAAAGCCCCCTGAAGGAGACCAGGATCCATCCCTTCCTCAGGGAGTGGTAGCTGCTCACAGCAAAGCTGCGAGAGACGCTATCTGACCGTTCAGCTGTGGGCTGGCTGCCATTCGGGTAGCTCAAACAGGCACACCGGGGCTCATCCAAGAGGACCACACAACCTGAGCCTTCTGAGCAGATGTGGTAACAGACAGGACAGCACATGGCAAAGTGAAGGAAGAATTTGGGCACTGAAGAGATCCTTCCTCCCTACATGGTCCCTATTTTAACTTGTCCTCTGGCTGAACTGACAGGAGAGAGCCAAACTCCTCTAATGACCACAGGGTTGCCCCGTCAACATTTCCAACTGAGCGGTCAGAGCCACTGACCCTCAAGTCTACTGTCACAGCCAGGCCTGTTTCCCCCTCCACTTGCTTAAATGATACGTTAACTTCTTTCTCTAGCTCCTGAGAAACAAGCCGTACATCATCCTGGCAGTGTGCTTTGGAGGAGGAATTGGGATGTTCACCTGCTTTTCAGCTCTGCTGGAACAGATCCTTTGTGAAAAGGGGTATTCAAATGTGAGTCTTCCTCCTTTCCTCCCCATTGTCCACATCATCTATGATACAATCAAAATTATTTTCCCTGATAAGGGACTCAGTGCAAAATGGAGACAGTTGAATGTGCTGCACAGTCTCATATCTTATTTGCTCACATTACCTAATATAGATTAAGCAGTATATTAATCCAGAGCACAGTCAATCTCTCAGTATAATGGATAATCTGCATTTTCATTACTGCCCATGGCCAGGCTCCCATTTGCAAATGAAAAACCTTTACTCTTCAAACACTTTTTAGGAAAAAAGAGTATTGTGTTTTTTCTAAGCCACTCTAGAACACTGATGTCTATGCAGCCTTCTGACACCTTCGCCAGAGTAGGATGGGGCCCAGACAGGCCCTAGAGTGAAGCTGAAGGCAGGCTGATACAAGTGCCTTTTCCTCTTTGCACAGTCTTACATGAAGCCAGGGCAGCAGAGGAAGTCACAGGTACTGTGACAGCTGGTTCCCCATCCTTCCCATGACACCATCCAGGTGCTGCTTTTACCGTTGAGCACAGTGTGGTGCTGGTTCCTCCTGCTCTCTCCCTGCAATAGCAAGGGGCCGCCCCAGTTCCTGTGTTTCCCCTCAGGCAGGCAGCAGTTCAGTCCTGCTGCTTGTATCCTCATGGAGGTCTTCTTAAAACACCTCTCCAGCTGTTATGTATGCATATCTACATGTCTGGTCTCTGTCCAATTCCTCTCAACTCCCAGGTCTGATACCTGGCTCAGTGCTCCATAGCCAGGTCACATTTGCACACTCCATTGGCTTTAAACTGGAAACCTTTTAAACTTTGCAGCCTTGCGTTCTGTGCATCATGATGCTTTTGTCTGTGTGTGACTGGCTTGCCCTGGCCCTTTAGCCCACAGAAGCTGTTCTGGATACCCTTTCCTTCCAGTGTGCCCCTGAGGCTCCCAAAAATGTTTACCCAAATTTGTTAAAGCTTCCCTGCTTTCAGGATTGATGTCTCCATTTGAATTCTTATGGAGCTGAAGGAGCGGGACAAGCAAAGATAGTCACTGCAGGCAACAGAGCATGTACCCTATCCTAACTACTGCTCACTGCCTCTCTAATTAGACCTCCTTGCTACAGCCAGGTGATGCTGTGTCTCATCTAACATGCTTTGGGGCTGCCAGCCTTGTGGAAGGCATTCCGCCAGTGCAGGTCCCTGGTCCCTGGTAAGAAAAGGGCCAGTAGCATGATTATAAACAGGAGCAGATCCCAAGGCAGTTGGACCTGTTACCACCAGTGTGGACAAGGCAGCTGATTGCCTCTGGAGGAGCCAAGAACAGTCTCATGCCCGGGCTGGAGCATTTAATGCCAGGGAACTGCTGCTGCTTTGCACCCAGCCTCCCTTGGCAGGTGTGCAGAGACATGTCATCCACTGAGACCCTGGGAGTGCTGTGACCCTGCTGTCCCCACACACTTGTAGCAGCACCTGGGCCCCATTATTTGCTACTCAGAGCCCTGGGGAGGCCTCAGCTATTGCAACGGGCAGGGAAGCTTTTCCTACTTCAGTAAGTGACCCACTAGCAGCAGGCAGATGGGTCAGTGACATTAAAACCTCTTTCCTAACTGCTCTAGTTGCTCAGTTACTTGTTCTTCTGCCCTCCAGGAATTTGCTGGCCTGAATGGTGCACTGTTCACAGTGTGTGGTTTGTTGGGTGCTTTCCTGCTAGGCCTGTATGTCGACCGGACAAGGAAGTTCATAGAGTCCACCAAGATTTGTTTCTGTCTGAGTGCACTTGCCAGCATCGTGTTCGCAGTGGTGAGTTCTCCCTTGCATTGCACCATACCTGTGGGCTTAGTTCTGTTGCCATTTGATAAATCATCAACTCAAACCAAGGTCATTTGATGTCATAGTATTTATTAAGCCACGTGTTATGCTTTGGGATTATCTCTCTGGGCTAGGAATGTTTTAAAGAAAAACCCTTTACTGAGGATTTCACAGTCACTGTGGAGCCTGAGACAGATTGCTTCAGGATACAAATAAATTGTCATAATTTTACTTCCTTACATTGGATCACCATGTTCGTTTACTGGCCCTGAGACCATTCTTTCCAAAAAGAAATGGAATTGCTAAATATCCATCTTACAAAAATGAACAAGAATGCCATAGTTTTCCCAACACCTGCCTTTAACAGTGGTGGCAGCCAGGAGTGTAAGATTAGCAGAAAGGACCTAGTTATGTGCCTAATTCTGCAGTAGTTCCTTGAGGAGGACAAGACAAGGGAGATGCAGAAAAGGGGGACACTTGAATCCAGCCAGGAGAGGAATGCAGAACCTGGAGACTTTACACCCTTGGGGCTGGAGTGCAAGTACTGCACTCAAGCATAGTCATTGCCAATGGGAGCCATCACCCAGCAGGAACCTCAGCATGAGGCACTGGACTCCTGCAGAGGACCCAGACTGGTGCAGGTCTCTGCCTTCCCAACAGGCTTGTGCTGTGCATTTCTCCTGAATGTTGAAAAATCCAGACTTTCAGTACAGCGTGATCACACCTCCCTCTGGGCCAAGATCCCAGTGATGTTAGCTCCACTTTGAAGAAACAGCAAATGCCTTTCTCAGTGTAGAACAAGGTGCCTAAAGCAGACCTTGCATTTCCCCCTTTAGTACTCTGGCATTTGTTGGGGGAATGCTCTGAATACAAGTCAGCATGCCTGGGCTCAGGTAAAGCGCAGAGTAGGCAAGAGGCTGTGTCAGGAGCAACAAGCAAACCTTTCCCTCCTGCCCTTCCCTCCATCCCCTTCATCCCATACAGATGAACTACTAGTTCAAAGTAGTAAAATGAAAAACACCCATTCAAATCTGCTGGATACCTTGACGCTTTGAACTTGGATTCCAGACACACAGAGTTTTCCTTGACTTTACCAGTTTAGCTGGGCCAGGCCTGCTGCAGCCATGCCAGGACAGACACCTCGTGTTCCTCTGTGGGAATTTATTACATGGTTAAGGAAGGAGCTACCAGCATTGTGGCTGCAGGATTTATGCCCTTGACTTTACTAGCATTGGCTGGACAAAGCCATGCTCTTTCCTCCAGAGTTAGGGACAAGGCTGTTCTAGGCACTAAACTAATCTCCAGGTTTTGTGAATGTTTCAGGTGGTTTTTTTTTGTTTTGTGGGGTTTTTTTTGTGGTAAAACCCCAATGTTACAAACATGAGTCTGACATGATAAGGAGTAGTTTTCCTTATCACTGAGCTGCAGCAACTAAGGAATAGTTTTCTTTATCAATGAGCTGCAGCAACCCAGTGAATTCTCATATGTAACCCAATGCAAACACCACTTCTGAAATGTTAGCTTGCATTGGGAGGAAGGTGTGTTTTTCACTTGGTGCTGGAGATACGCTGAGCACACTCTTGGTAAGTTACTGACGAGGAAGTCAAGTCACACTAATATGATCACACCAATGCTTTTCAGGTAATTCTGCTGATCCTCTCTCCCCTTGCTTAAACTCAACAGATAAATCTCCATCTTGTAGCCATTTGTTGGCTCTAGAGGACTGGAGGTAAAAGAGAGATTTCAGGAACAGGTAGGGAAGGTACTGGTGAGAACAGTGAGCCCATGGGACTTCCTGCAGGTTATGGGTTCAGAGACTTTCTGTGCAGCAGTGCTGACACTGAGACTTTGGTATTGCTTTTCTTCCTGCAGACTTCTCGATTCAGACATCAGGCCATCACGCTGGCCATCACCAGCTCGCTCTTTGGTTTCTTTGGTTTTGCCATCTACCCCATTGCCATGGAGCTGGCTGTGGAGTGCTCCTACCCCGTGGGAGAGGGCACATCTACAGGCCTGATTTTTGTTGCAAGGTAAGCAGGCAGGTTAAATCCAATTGACAGCTGAACTTGGGTTCAAACACACACACACACACACAGAGGGGTGTGGGTGCAGATAGAGAAGAGCGTGGACATCAGTGCTAGTCATCCTGCTGAACTTCTCTGGTGTCCGTGCACATGACCATGGCAAGCGGGGAGCTGGCTGGCTGAGCCATAGAGCTGAAGAGCTAAAGGTTTTAAAGCAAGGAGGAGTATGTGGAATTGGTGCACGAAAAGGAAGAAGGAAGATGAAGGTCTCCCTTGCTTGGCACAAAGTGGGATTTAACCATGCCCAGCATCACCTACCTTTGAAGCAGATGGGGGCTGTATGCCTGAGAGGGGCACCCATTCCCCCAGAGTACAGGGACTTGTCAGGTCTCAGTGCTCTGCTGAGGGAGAGGGGGCTCATCACTCACAGGGCAGCTGGTCACAACAGATGGGGCAGTGACAGTCCTTGCCATGATCAATTCACATGCATAGGGCTGGCACTGGACTGCAGCAGGAATGACTTGTTGGAGCCCTAAGTGATACACGTGGCCTGGTGCCGTGTGTGTGTGTCAGGTAGAGCTGCAGCAGCAAGAAACATCAGTCAAAGAGGGGCATTAGACACCACCTTTGAAGGCTGTTGTTTCCCACTGGCTGTGGACTTTGTTGCTGCTGCCAGCAAGCTATAAATAAGAAGGAGGCTGAAGTCATAGCCTGATTTTTTCCCATCCTCAACCCTGCAGTGAGAGGTATTTCCAAGTCTCTGCCCAGTGACCAAGCCTCAGCTCCTTGACAGCTGTAGTTCAACACCTGCTCGCCTCCAGAGGGAGTATATAATGGTCCTGCCATGCTGGCCCCATGTCTGGGGGAGTGCTGAAAGGCTGACCTGGACACCCTGTGAGCCAAGGCCAGTTAACCAAGCACCTGGGCCAGAGGAAGCCAGCAGTAGCTTTCTCTGCTTGAAGGAGCCTACTCCAGAAAGGGGCCTCACTTTCTTCCCGCTGGAGAAGCTGGGTTTGTCTGCAGCACTGATGAATCGGGCAGACACCATGACTGTGTGTTGGCTTCTTCCCACAGCCAGATTGAAGGTGTGATTTTAATGATTCTGCTACAAGCCCTCACCGTGCGTGTTTCTGAGGATCCATCCTCCACCTGCACCCTTGACCAGGATGGAGCCCGGGACTGGACAAGTAAGTATGTCCTTGGGAAATGATGCTGGACACTTGGTTGCACCCCAAGTATCCCCCATTCTCCCAGGTCTCACTGTAAAGGAGCCTGCAAGACTAATTCCTATTGTAGCATATCTCTTAGCCACCTTTCCCAACCTGATCGTGCACTCCTTGCTGCTCCTGCTAAACCAGGCCTGGAAGATTGAAATGGGAAGACCTCTAAGGAGCCATGAATGCTGCTGCTGGCTCTGGGTTAAAATTTCTCATACGGCCACCCTGCAGAGACCTTAGCTTCACCAAGATATAAAGCAGCTGTTCTGGGGGGAAGACACTGTCCACGTAGCACAGCCTGTGCTGCTTTGCAGCGTGGGAGGCCAAGACTACAAATGCATTGACTGAAAGCTACTTCCCTTGCTTCTGCACACACAGCTGCCTGGGTTTGTAACATGCTGGTACAGCTTTGTTCTGACTTATTCCACATTTCCCTTCCTTTCCTAGCTGGTCAGGAGAAGAGACAGCAACTGAGATGAACAGGAGCACAAATGTGTTTTCACTGCAGGCTAAACCCTGGTCTTGATCTCTCAGCTGGTTCATGTTTATGTAATACTGACACCTGGGGGGACACTGTAACACAAAGGCTAGCAAACACCTTTTAAATATATCCTGCCTGGCTGAGCAGAAACTCCCCAAGAACAAGCTCCACTAGCTGGCAAGGAACAAGGCTTCATAATAACTGCCCCCAAAAAGCAATTTGACTGCTTCATGTCTGAAAGCCTGCAACTCTCCATCTCATCAGATCAGAGCTGGATCTTACGATTAAGTACCCATTCCTACTCATTTTGTGGTCTGATAGGTGCAGGGACATCTGTGGACAAAGGCATGGAGGTGTCTATTTGAGACACTGCTGGAATGAGAATGTAACTACTTCCAGGCCTTGTTGCATAGCCTTTTAGATTTACTTCTTTTTTCTTCAGAAAAGGTTCTTTCAACACAAATTTTTCTTTGATTAAAGTTTATCCTTAGTGAACCTTTCCTACACTTTGGTCTCGGACGATATAACAAGAAGCACTACCTGTGTGGACCTGTTCTCTTATGAAGCTCAAGTGTTTTGATTCAGTCTTTCTTGTAACTTTCTTCACCACCCCCCAACACACAAACATGTACCCATACACAGAAACACACACTCCCACAAACACACTGTGTGCACTGGTGTAAGACCTCCAACCTGTGGGGTCATGCAGGACAAGAGTCCTGGAAACCTTCAACCTTTCACCCAAATCCTCTTCCTATGCCAGTGTTACGTGAGACAAGGTTTGGCTGTTACCAAACTGGCATTGCCCCACTGTGAGCTGCACACTGTCCTCAGCCCTTGGGAGGAGATCACCCAAGCTGTGCAGTTGCTGGGGAGCTGGGGAGCAGACCTCTAGACTTCTGCACCCGTGGGGAGTTGTGAATTCACCATCTAAAAGTGTATCTTCCTTGCAGCTCCGGTAATGGTGCTGGCTGGCCTCTGCAGTGCTATGGCTTGTTTCTACGTCATCTTCTTCCACACTGACTACAAGCGGCTCCATGCTGAGACAAACAGTGGTGATTTGATCAAGGCAGAAGATACAGCACCAGCAGATGTTCCTGAAGCCTAACCAGGCCAAAAAGGGGATGCCAAGGACCCAGTAAGGGAAAGACTCAGGCCTGTGGGCAGGGACCATGACTGCAAATGCTCAGCTGGCACACTGGGATATCCGGGTCCTGTTGCACAACAAGCAAGGGATAGAGCAGAGTCACTGGGGCACCTTTGTTGTGCTTCCCTCAATCTTGTATTTATTTGTGAGTCTGGGCTGTAAGAAAGGCTGTGCTGCCAGAAAGGTCAAAGTGGGACTGGACAACTATGCAGGTAACAGGGATTTTTAGCTGACTTGTTTCAAGCTAAAGAAATGTTGCAGAGGAGAGGAGCGTGATATTTCAGCCATTTTTTCATTTTCATGTACTTGGATCAGGGATGAAGCTTTCAGAGGGGTGAAAGCCGTGCCTATCACAAACCTAGTAGAAAACTTCTGTTTAAGGACTGTGGTTCTTGAACAGCTTAACAACTGTTCCACTCTAAGGCTGGAGCTAATTGTGCCTCTAGCTAAAGGGCAGTAGGAGCTAGAGCATCCTTCCATGGCAGCTGGGAAGTGTAGGCATGTGATCTGTAATACAAGTCTGTTACAATGAGCCACTTTGTCCTCTCCTACAAACCAGAAAAGAAAAGCCCTGCCTGCAGTGCTGGCTGTAAAAGAAAATATCAGTAAGCAGCAGAATTTAAACACGGCAGCATTTCTTGCCCTTCTGGTCCCCTGCCAGATGCTGAGACATTCTGGATAAACTTGTTTTACTTGGGCTTCTGTTGCTTCTCCACCTCTTCTGCAATTCCAGTGGACTAAGTTTTCCACAAGAAGGTGAACCTGCTGGCGTAAGATTAGGGTAGTGTACCCTCCCCAGGCCAAGTCATGCTCTCCTATAGAGGAACACTGAGAGGGCAGCTTACTTTTTGGGGAATGACACAGCAGTGCCTCGAGTGGTGGAAGCTGGCAGGAGAACTGGCAAAGGTGACCACTTAGAGAATGCAGGGACCTGTCATAAGTTTCTGCAGATGATAGGGGCTTTTGGGGGAAGACCAAGTAAGAAACAACATCAACAAGCACCTTCCAGTTCTCTCTGCACTGACAGCTGTTCTTCAGTGTTAGAAGAGATGGGTAGTGACACAAAAGATCCCATTTGGAGTTCAGTTACCCTAACAATTGCAATGGGCACAACTGGATTTTTCATTTTATAGTACTTCCACAGCAGTCCAGTGTCCTGCTTTGGTGTTCAGGTCTAGATGTACAACCTGAGAACTTTTTACCCTGTAACATTTCAGTGGTAAAAAAATGAGATAGATGGGACTTGGTGATGCTTCATACCATGCATCTTGCAAGGCGATCTGAGTACTTGCTGATTAAGGGAACTTGATGCAGATTGGACCTTGACTGGCTTTGTCCAGTCCAGCTGTGGAGGATGATAACAAAGCAAAGGATGCACTTTCCCTGAGGAACACTGTACAGAGGAGCTCTCTCAGTGCCTGAATTCTCTTCCCTATTAGCAACTGGAAATCTCTCCCTTTGTGAAACATCTAGCTGCATCCTTCTAGGGAGCCTGCTAGTTCCTATAGCTCCAGCCTTGCTCTCACTAGTAAGCACTGATGTTTGTCAAAAGGAGCAAGAAGGAAGTCTGAAACTGAGGTGAAACAAGATCAGTTTGGACCTGTCAGAGGAATGAGATGATTAGCTGTATTTTGCAAAACTAGCTGGTCAGTTCTGCAGCCCTGGACATAATATACCAAACAGATTAACACCAAATTCACCTGCCACTCCTGAGTCCTACTGTACTGGGAAGCAAGAAGCACTTGGTACTTTATAATTTTATATATTTACAAATGCTTATGTTTTTTAATAAAGGGTGGTTTAAGAAAAGATTAATCTTTTCTCACTATATTAAACTTAAAAAAGTATTTTATAGATACAGAGGTGCATCAGATCTGCTATGTAGCACAAACCAAAGGTCTCCATATTTGCCAGA
This sequence comes from Phoebastria nigripes, assembly GCA_035582835.1. NCBI lineage: Eukaryota > Metazoa > Chordata > Aves > Procellariiformes > Diomedeidae > Phoebastria > Phoebastria nigripes. The sequence continues at coordinate 140,779 of JAYKAV010002882.1, read as the reverse complement.
TGTGCATTAAGTTGTTTTCAAAATTATGATGTGAAGTGGTATCTCGAATCCTTAAAATGACAGTGTGAAATTAGCTGTAGGTTAAACTACAGTTATCTCTATTTTGAAGGATAGGCTAAAGGAGTGAGGAAATACTGCTGGCAAATGTCTCCAAAATCTGCCGTTGCCCTGGTCAGAGAGTCTGCCTTGCACCAGCTAAGACACTCTTTCTTTATCCAAGCATATAAAAGAGGTTTGAAAGGGGAGATTTTTCTTTCTACTAATGCATCAGACATATAGGTTTGTGAAACTAATTCTGAATTCCTGATGTGTAGTGGAGCAGGTTACTCCTCCACTATACGGTTTGTCGTACCCTGCCAGCATGCCACCGAGGCATTATGGCACTGCTAACAGCAAGGCCAGGTAGCTCGCACCAATACCTACCTTGCATCATCAGCTGTTTCTGCTGGCTTGGCTAACTTCATGTTTTGTCTGTAGAACAAAAGAGGCTCAAATTTCTGTGCTAGTCTGTAATTACCACCATAGCTGAAGTCAGCTTACTGCTGTATGCTCTTCTCAAGGCTGCATAACTCATCAGTCTCTCACAGCTCACATTTAGATGTGCCTTTCCCTGGAAAGCCTATGGAAGGTGTGAAGCTGAAATCTTAGCAGGGCAGAGGGATTTTGATGTTAAGGCATGGGCCTGGTATGCTGGGGCGTGGACCCATGTCCTCTCCTTACCAAAGGAGTGGTCTGGCTGCCTTAACAAGCTGGCTGTGACCCCAGTAACCCCAGCAGAGGCCTCTACGATAGGTCTGTAGGGGTCACTGGAAAACTGGTACTGCAGAAAGCCTCCTGCAAAGGTCCTGGCTGTGGTCTGGTCTCACTAGAGGTCCTCTGCTTTTGTAAAGCCAAAGGAGAGGGTCATAAAGGTCAGCCAACTGCTCCCAACACAGCTGTGGATCCTAGAAAAGCCCTCTGACACAGCCAGGGATATGCATTCTTGTCATCCTGTGCACAGCTGGGGCCAAGACAACACTTCTGTTCCAAGAAAGGTTGTTCCTCTTGCACAGCAGCCAGTTTTGAGGCCCCTGGAGCAGCTCAGTCCAAAGGCTTTCTGCAGGACACTATCACCGCCTGTCTCTAGAGCAACTCTGCTCAGTGAGATACCCCTACAGGCTTCCTGCAGCCCCTCAGAACAGCCAACTCTCTCTGCCCTCTTTCTTGTAGCCTACCCTGGGGACTGCATGGGGCTGGCAGAGGAAGGTCAAGTTCACATGAGCCTGCGGGTGAGGTATGCTGCAGTCTGAAGACCAAGCAGTTCCTGCTCGCCCTGTCCTGTACTGGCCAGACTTGGCTGTAAGTGCCAGGAAGGCAAAAGGGGCAGGGGCTGTACTGGAGAAAAGCAGCCCCAAGGATGCTCCTGTGACTACAGCCTCCTCAGTAGAGACCAGTAGAGAGGCTCAGCTGAGATCCTTTGTGCTGCCATGGGATGAGTTGTCAGTGTCCAGTACTCCCATGCTGCACCTCTCACAGGGGGCAGTGGACATATCAGCAAAGTCCGCATTGCCTCCACAGGTATTTGCACACCAGCACAGGAAGGCCTGCCTCTACAGGATTGGGTCACCCTGGTTGGAATTAGGGTGGAGGTTGTCTACACTGTAACCCTCCCCAAACCAAACAAAACTAACATTGGTGCTGTCTTTTTAAGTAAGTAAAAGCAGATTTGTCATCAAAATGTTAAAAAAAAAACCCGGGGAAACTTTAAGGCAGAAGATACCTTTTCTTTCTTCAAAAGAAAGAAAATACTGTAGAAAAAAAACCCAAACCTGGGTATAAACTGTATAGATATAAAAATATTGCAGTGATGGGAGCTAGCAGTGGAAGCAACACATCATGAAAAAAACAAATTATGACAATGGCTGGAGTGGCCATTCTGTCAGCTGTTATTGCCCCTTTTTGGGACCACTGTGTTCAAACACTTAGCCCTGAGCAAAGATACTCAGTAAGCAGAACAGATACAGGTTGAAAGTTGAAAGCAATTATACTTTGGGGCTACAGAAAACCTTCTTGTGCCTCATGCCTTTCTGAAATAGAGATTTATTTTCTTCTAACCCCCAGAGCCTCAAGACCTGTTGTCCACCTCTCACTTTCATCTACAGCTCTCTTTGGATCAAGTTTGTCACAAGGGTTTCATGGCCTACCTGTGAAAGCAAACTGTAATTTAGCTTTCTGGAGCTCTGTGGGGCTGCAGCTCTTCAGAGGAGCATAAGCAGCAGCTAGCATGTCCAAGTTCTGCTTAAGACTCTGCAATCTTAAATAAAATAAACACAAAAAGCAACTAGTGCTTTAAAACTCCCCAGGGAATTTTTATCACCTTTAGAACAAGTGGCCCTACTCGCAGCTGCAATGTGTTCATGTGTGTGCCTGCTTTGCAGGCAGCTCCCTAAATAATTTTGGCTCAAGCCAGATGGTGGTATAGGATGGAAGAAAAGATATGCCGGAACCACATGTGCTACAAAATGGCCACAAACCTAGATTTCTTGGGAGGTTCTGTGGAAAAGGAGCCCAGAAGTGTGGTAGGAAAAATATTAACTAGCTGAAACATCTATTAGAGTACTTTCTGCCTGGATATGTTTCCCTCATGCGCACCGTCTGTGATCGTACTTCAGGAACTCTGGGCTTTATTAACATATGATGGGTAGTACTGGCATTATTTAGGTTGCTACATCATGTTCCTTTAATAGAAGAGAGTGATTTAATCAAGTGCATCCCCCTGGAGAAACAGGGAATAACACAGCATGCCTGGAGGAAGAAACTCTGTAGAAACTTGACTCTGCTTCATCCTGTCCATTCTGCCTTATCTCTTAGTTTTAAAAAGTGACCTGCTCAAGTTTTTGCTCCCCCCAAAAAAACCCAACCTCTACCTGCTCCCTGCTGAAAAGCTGCTCTTTTGAGCTAAAATCCCCCTTGGTCTCTTTGGCATGCTTCCTTGTAAGGAGAAATGTAGGCAGAACCACTTCCAATCACCAAAGCTCCACTTTAACCTTACTACGACTACTACTACCACCACCAGCACCACCACTAATACTCCCCACTGTACCCCTCTTTCAAGATCTTTTATCTTCCTTTTTCTTTTCTTCTTTCTTCTTCCTTTTCTTCCTGTAGCCAGGCTGTTTCAATTACAGCCAAGGAACAATTGCTTTGGCATTGGCAAAGACATGGTGTCTGGGCCTCTTGCTGGGGATGGATCTGCTGTGAGAAGGAGGCAGGACTGAAGATGCCCTGTCAGCAGCACATCTGAGATTCCACTTTCCTGCATGGGACTCAGTTGCAGAAAACAAGTGTGTGGTTGACTCACTGTGAGTCTGTACCCCAAGTCCCCTCTAGTAGCTCAAGCACCATGGGACCCAGACTTCTAGGATCTCTCTTTGCAGCTTGCAAATGATGCCAAGCAGTTCCAGCAGCTGACATGCCACATGTCCTATGGAGGGTGTCTGGTTGCACCTGCCCCACCATCAGGTATGAAACTTTCTACAGAGTCTTTAGATGGGTCAGGGTCTGGGCACTTTTGGGTCCAGTCACATCCTGCAAGAGTCCTCGTGTCTTACACCCTCCATGGCATCTTGCCACACAGGGATCTGTAGCACATTTAGGAAGTTGTGTAACCAAAGCAAAGGTTTGTGTTACCCATGAATTATAAATGTGCTAATCAGGATATAATTAATATTAGCTTTTCTTAAACGGATGTATAAGCATACTCAACTACTGTAACACAAACAGCATCCAAGAACTTTGTAACACTGCGATGGCATAGCCAGGCACATTTTGTGGCTGAATATGTGAACCATGTAATCAGCAAAGGGGCAAAGATGGGTGCAGGTGCAGAAGGAAGGTTTTCAAGTAGCTAAATGTTGCCAGAAGATAAGTACAAGGAACTGCAAATAAGAAACATCCTGAATACACAGTAGCAAAAACCAAAACCAAGATAAACAGTCACAGAGGAGTCACAGAGGAGCCCTCCACCCCATTTTGGGAAAGAGGCAATAACAAAAACATCAGGCATGATGGAGGAAAAGCAGAAGAGATAAAACAAGCTCATTTAAGTCCTGACATCTCTCCTCAAAGAGCTTTTGAGCCTCATCACCTTCCCCTCTGTGAGTAGAATCCACTCGGGATGCTAAAGACATGGCATCAGCTCCATGGTACTCGCAGCTTATTGAGCACAGAGCTGCAGACCCACAAGGTGGGAAATTAAAAGAGGATGAATATCGTGTAGGAATGAATCATTAGCAAGAACTGCATTGTTAAGGAATAGATCTTCAATTCCCCAACTGATAGATAAATACACAGGTATTCAGGTGTCAGTCCTGGTTTGGGTTCGTTGGTTGACTTGAAGACTTCCTTCACAGTCTCCATGCGTCTTCCCTTTGGAGGTTGCTGCAGGACAAGTTCTCAGAAAAGTTTGGGAAACCTGACAGCCTTCACTGGGTTTCCTCTGGCACTGAGGAAACACAGAGGAAAAGAAACCGTGAGAGGTGCGGCTACGCCCATCGTGCAGCCTCACCTTAGCCTGCTTTCCCCTTGCCAAGCAAGTTGTGAGGGGAAAAGGGAAGGTCCCGCTCAGGGGCTGCTGTTTCTGGGACCATGTGGTATGCAAGGGGGAGACATGGAGGGGCAGAGGAAGGATTGCCAACGGGCAGTGCTTGCTGTCAGCACTGACAAGCCAAAGCCACTCAGACTGGCGCTGCTTAAGTCAGCTGGACCCCACGAGAGAGGCAGGCCTCAACCTCCCAGTGTCACCCAGGGAGGGGTGGCCTGTCCACCTGCAGCAGGGCAGAGTCTCCAGCTGGGGCAGGGGGCAAAGGGGCTCTGCTCCCCAAAGAGACCTTCCTCTCTGAGGTGGTGGCCTCGCAGGGGCACAGGAGCTTATAGGCCAGTGTCCTGGAGGTCTTTGGGCACTTTGGCTCCCTGACCAGTCCCACCAGCAAGCCTGCAAAGGAGCTGGGAAAGCAATCAAAAGCTGTTCCTCTGCTGATGGTCCCCAGGCTTTCCTGGGCTCCCTCGTGCTGCCACAGTGCAGGCAGCTCCTGTGGCCAAAGCAGCAGCCCCTCTGTTTGGATGGGTAGCCCTTGCATGCCCACTGCTTCTCCTCCCTTTCCCTGCCCTGCCCAGCACTCTTTATCCCCATGGCCCTTGCTTGCCCACAGTGAGAGGAGGCAGTGCTTCCTACCTGTTCTGACTTGCTGCCTTCCATTTGCATCAGGAACACAGACTGTGCACCCCTTGTGCAATCCCATTGATCCTCCGGGTGTGGCAGGGATGGGGGATGCTATACAGCTCAGGGAGCTCATCCCCCATCCTCCCCCAAAATGAATGCCATGACACCTTGCCTGGAGGAGTAAGACTTAAACAAAATTAAGCAAGTTACACATCCAAAAATCAAACAGTTACAGCATAAGCATCCTTGCCTAAGTCTATCACTCCATCACTCCACAGTAATTTCAAGATCCTGTGGTAGCTGCACTTCCTGTGGGCCAGACAGAGCTTCCCAAAGGCTTTTATTAAGTCAAGGGCATTGCTGTCCCCAGCCAGAAAGCAGGAGGACAGCCACTGCCAGTGGCTGGAGGTGAGTGCAGCTACCTAAACTGCAGTATCTGTGAAGCTGTGCCCACTGGTGAACGCCTTCATTTTTAAAGAAATTTTTAAAAACTCCAAACCTAAAACAAAAAACGTGGCCAACACTATGGTCCACGTGGTACTACTGTAGGGAGGTGAGGGGAGCAGAGGAGGAGGAAAAGAGGAGGAGACGTTTTGGTACAGCTGCTCCCCAGTCAGCACATCCAGCTGCAGGAATAGGCATCCCTGCTATGGCCCAGTGGGATCTGCCCAAGTAGTATCCCCTGCAGGGAGGTGTGATCATGTATCAAATTTACGGAGAAGTTCCACAGAACCTGCCAGGTAATTGTAACACTTTATGGCCATTGTGACCCCGTTTTCTGGAAAAGCAGCACACCTCAGTATTGAAAGCAGTCCTCTGGGACAATCCCCCTTGAAGTCCAGGGAAGGCAGCTGTTGCACATGCTCTTTTAGCAGAAAGACCACATTAAAACGTTGAAATTGTCAATAGGCTGGAGGGACTTCAAGCTTAAGCAGAGTTACATGTGGCACAAATCCACACCTTCAGACTCTGCTGCTCGTTGCAGTGCTCTTAAATGAAAGACTGAACATCTACCCTACTGCCCCTTTGCTGCCTCCACAGGAACTCTGCGCTGACTGCTCTAATGCAGAAGATTGAACTAAGCTCTTGTGGTGGAAAGTTTCCCTGGCTCTGCAAGAAACCGCAGCTTTTAATCACTGCTTGCAACCTGCCTCCATGTACATAACAAGGCTGCTCTCACAATTCCCATCTGTTGCACACTAAGAGAAGACTGAGATCTGATCTGCAAAAGCCAAAGCCTCCAATTACTTAGAATTAGCTAATCCAAAATGAAAAGAAGGCCAACTCTTTTGGGGTTTGGCAGGAATGCCCAACTCTCAGATACATTGGCCTTCCAGGTTGGAAAGCCTGGCAAGAAGACTGATGATGCTGGGTGTCCCCCTCGGGGCAGTTCGTGAAGTCATGCCCTGCCCAAAGAGCCAGTGTTACAGCCAGGAGGCTCTGGAGTGCTCATGCTGGTCAGGCCCAAAGCAGCCTTTGCTCTGCCTTGCACCAGGGCTCACCTCAGACTATGCTGCAGCACGTGGCAGTGGTCACTTCAAAGGGAGGCACAGGCAAGACGTCCAGGGGAGCTGGAGGGGCTGGGGACAGTCTCTGGGGTAGTCCCCTCCTGTCTCTAGGCACCTGCATTGCCTTCGCTCTCCCAGGAGCTTTTTCCCTCCCTTCCAAACTCCCAGCTCATCGTATGCTGTCCTCCACAAAGGGGAGTCCCAAAAGCTGTATGACCAGAGTTTCTTGGTGCTGGGGGACCAGAGTCTCCAGTCTCGCCCCTGGAGACTCCTCAGGCTAAGAGCCTAGTGGCAGACCAAATCTGGCCCTGACAGCATATAGTTATGACCCCTGCAAGGCAGCAAGGTGCTTCTGTGGTAGAGTCCATCGCTGCTAGCCCTTCCTGGGGCACGTCTGCAGGGAGATGTAGGTATGGGATGTCAGGGTTGGTGCAAGCAGCCCAGGAGGGCAGGAAATGGCAGCTGGGCAGGCTATGGGTGTGTTCAGAGGAAGGTGTTTGAGGGCCCTGAAGCAGAGTTTTGGGTGATGTGGGGACCCTGGGACAGGTTTTGGCAACCAATGGCAGGACTGGGCATCTCTGGAGGCACTTGGGCATCATTTGGGATCTTTGCAGGGCCTGGGATATGGTTTGGACAGGTTTGGAGGAAGTCTTTAGGGGCCATGAAGCAGGGTTGGGTGTTCTGAGGTTTGGGGGCAGGTTTGGGGGTGTTTGGTGTCTCTTGGGAAGGGTTTGCCAGTGTTTGGGAGCCCTGGGGCAGGGTTTGGCAGTAGGGGCCACTTGGGCTAGATTAGGGGGTGTTTGGGGAGCTCTGGGGCGGGGTTTGGAGCTCATTGGTGGCAGTGGGGCAGAGTATAGGAACTGATGACTTTAAGGGTCCTGAAGCGAGTGATCACGGTGTTTCAGGACCCTGATGCCAGATTGGGAGGGGTTGTGGGTACTTGGGCAGGGTGTGGGGGGGCCTTTGGGAGCCCTGGAGCAAGGTTGGGTTGCAGGAGGGCTTTGGGGACCTGAAGCAGGGTCTGGAGGTATTTGGGTGCACTTGGGCCAGGTTTGTGGGGGTTTTGTGGCTCTGGGGCAGAGTCTGGGAGTCTTTGGGATAGTGAAGCTTAGAAGCAGGGTTTGTGTTGTGGCCTGGGAGAAGGTTTTCGGGGATTGTGGGGGCACACAGTCAGGGTTTGAGGATGTCCATGGTCTGAGGACAGCTCTGAGATAGGTTTTCAGATCTTTGAGGGTCCTGAAGCAGGTTTTGATGGTGTTTTGGAGCCCTTGGGCAGGACTGTGGGACACTGGGAATATTTGGACACTGTGGAGCAAATGGGGTACTTGAAGCACAGTTTGGTAGGGTTTTGGGAAAGTCTTACAGTGACCTGAAGCAGGGTGCAGGGGTCTTTGGGAGAACTTGCACAGAGTTTGCAGGGACTGGGAATGCTGGGACAGGGTTCAGGGGTGTTTGGGAGAGATCTTAGGAGCCTGTGAAACTGTTTTGTTTTGTTTTGTTTTGTTTTGTTTTGTTTTCCCAGCACTGGGCCAGGTTTTAGTGTCCTTTGGGCACTTTGGCAGGCTTTGGGGGAACCTGGAACAGGATTTGGATCTGGAAAACATCTCTGGAGGACCTGAAGCAGGCTTTGGGGTGTTTGGGGGCCCTAGTGCAGGTTTGGAGATCTTTGGGGACTATTGGTAACGGTTTGAGCGCCTTCAGTAGCCCTGGTCATGGGTTTGGGAGGGTCAACTACAGGTATTTTTGGGTTCCTGGGACACACTTTGGGGGTTTTGGAGCATGAGGCAGGTTTGGAGTTTTTAGGGTCACTGGGGAGGGTGTGGGGCTTTCAGCATTGCTAGGAGATTTTGTGGCAGCGTTTGCGGTCCTGTGGTAGGGTTCTGGGGAGGTTTCTGAGAGTCTTGAAGTAAGGCAAGGTTTGCTTGGGGGCCTGGGGCAAATTCTGGGTTCTTTCAGGAAAATTGGGCAGGGTACAGGGTCTTTTGGAGCCAGCAAGAACTATGGCACATTTGGGGATATTTGGGGTTTGGTGGGAGCTTCAGGACAGTGGTTGGTCCCTTTGGCATGGCCTGGGAGAGGTCTGAGAAGCTTGGAAGCAGGGTTTAGGGTGCTTGGGGCCGCTTGGGCCATTTTAGGTGGCTCTTTGGGGGCACTTGGATTTGATTTGAGATGTTTTGCTGGCCCAAGAGCAAGGTTTCAGGGTGTTTGGGGGAAGTCTTTGGGGACCTGGGGGCAGAGTTTGGGGACTTCGGGGGCCCTGGGACAAGCTTGGGGTTGTTTGGTGGCTCCTGGGATGGACCTGTGGATGTTTTGTGGCCTAGAAGATAGGTTTGTGGGGTCTTTGTGGGAAATTAGGGTCTGTGGGTCTTTGGAGGAGGACTTTCAGGGGCTCAGAAACAGGGTTTGGGATTTTTTTGGGCTGTGAGGCAGGTTTGGGGGACTTTGGGAGTACTTGGGTAGGATTTGCAGGTATTCATGACCACTGCATCACATTCCCTGAGGAGTGTTTGGAGGTATTTGGGGGCCTTGAAACAGGTTTTGGGAGTGTACTGTGACAGGATTGGAGAATACTGGGGATACTCAGGTAGGATGTGGAGGTAAATGGGGGCACCTTGGAGCAGGGTTTAGGGTGTTTTGGGCTGCTGGCATAGGGATGGGGGTGGTTGCAGGCATTTAGGCAGGGTGTGGGGCAGTGGAGGGGAAGCCAAGAACTGTTGAGGAAGGGTTGGGGGGGGCTGAAGCAGGGTTCGGGATGTTTTGGGGCCCTGGGGCAACTTTGGGGTCTTTGGGGTTAGTCAGGCAGCAATTTGGGACCCTGAAGCGGAGTCTTTGGGGCCTCAAGCAGCGCTTTTGGTGTTTGGGGCCCTGGGGCTGGTTTGGGCTTTTCTGGGGGCAATCGGGTCGGTTTGGGTGCGTTCGGGGACTGCTGAGTACCCTGAGGCAGGCGTGGGAGTCTTTTTAAATTGAGAGTAAGTGTAGTGAAGGGCTGGCTCCGTGCTGTTGGGACACGTTCTGGGGGTGGCTCTGCCGCTCCCCCGGCTCCCGGCGGCGACGGTCCCCGCAAACAGAGGACACCCCCACGCCCGCGGCCACCCGAAAGGCGGTACCGGCCTCACCGGCGCCCCGCCCTCAGCGCCCGGCTGCCCTCGCCTCAAGCCCCTCCCGCCCGCTGACGCCCAGGCCGAACTGCTCCCGCCACCGCGCCTGCGCCGGCTGTAGGGGCGGGGGGCAGCGACAGGTCATGCCTCCCAGCAGGCGCCGCCTTCAGGCATGCGCGCTTCCGCCGGCCGCGAGGGTCTCTGTGCCCCGGAGCTCAGAGGCAGGGCAGCAGTAGCCCCGTCCGTCACTGGGAGGCTGGTGGCCGCAGAGGGGCAGTCGTGGTGCGTGGGCACCGCGGAGCAGCTCCGGGCTGCATGCACTTCCCGGTGACACCGATCCTCAGAAATGCTGTGCTGCCTGCCAGTGAGCAGCGGCGGCGCCGAGGACGGCGGCCGGTCACTTTTTTTGTTACGAAGGCGCGGGGAAGCAGTAAACGCGCCCAGCCGCAGCAGGCACGCGTGGGGGGGCAGGCGGCTGTGCTGCGGGGTAGCCCCGGGGGAGGGCGGCGAGTGGCCAGGCTGCGCCCCTGGGCGCAGGGCGGGGCAGGCGGCACTAGGGGCGGGTTCCCGCGCACGCGCAGCGCCGTACGCGCAGTACTGTGGGCAGGAGTGACAGTGCGCATGCGCTGGGCTGTGGGAGCAGTACCGCGGACAACGGGGGGCAGTGCGCGTGCGCATGGAGCTGCCCGCAGTACTGCGGGTGACTGCAAGGGGGCAGTGCGCATGCGCTTGGATTTGCCGGCGATGCTGAGGGCGAGATGGGGCATGCGCATGGCTCTGCCCGCAGTCCCGCGGAGGGCAAGAGGAGTAGTGCGCATGCGCCGAACTTCGCGTGCATGTTCAGGGCTGTGTAGCCGTGCGCGTGCGTGAGGCGGCTGCAGCGACCGCGGGGCGGGACCAGCGGGGCGGGACCAGCGGGGCGGGACCAGCGGGGCGGGACCAGCGGGGCGGGACCAGCGGGGCGGGACCAGCGGGGCGGGACCAGCGGGGCGGGCGGTAGCCCCAGCCCGGGGGAGGGGGAAGGTCGGAGGTGGCCGGGGGGAGGCCCGGAGAGAGGGAGGAACACTGGCCCGGGGCAGGGCTGCCCGGCGGGGAGCAGGCCAGGTTGAGAGGGCGAGAGCAGTAGAGCGGGGGAGAGGGGGATCAGGGGAGGGACAGAGGAGTGAGAAATACGGACGGAGCGAGGACACGGGGACCRAGAGTGGAAGGGAGGGACCGGGAGAGGAAAAGGGATGGTGAGATAAAAAGTGGGGTCAAGAGAATGAAGTAGGGACAAGGAATGAAGGAGGGGATGGGGACAGTGAAAGGGAGATGGGGATAAAGGAAGACGGGTGGGGACAGAAAAATAGGAATGAGGAGCTGAACAAAAGGATAAAGAAAGAAAGTCTGAGGGCCTGGCAGAGCGATATAGAGAGAGAGGGAAAAAATGGGATGCRACCAGAACAGAGGGGCAGAGTGAGAAAACCAGGGAGTGGGACAGAGACAGATCTCAGACAGAGACAGAGGTCTCAGGCAGAGAAGAAAAGGGATGGAGAGCAGGAAGGAGGGACAGAGGGAAAGAGGGAGGTGAACGCTGGGCACAAGGGGGGTCCTTATCTCCAGCTGTAGCTGTGGCAGCAGCTCCTCCAGCCTCCAGACCTCCTGGTGCCTGCTCTGGTACCGCTGGGCCAGGTTGTGGCTCTGGAAAGAAGAGCCAGAGACAGGGGTGAGCTCCAGTCACTGCCCTGGCCGTGGCACGTGGGCTGAGGAGGGGACCTCAGCCTCCCAGCTGGTATGGTCCCCTGCACCTCTTGCTTCTCTTCCTCCTGTGTGGCGAAAGGACAGAGCAGGGGCTGAAGTGTCAGAGCCTCAGACCGCAGGAACGAGGGGCCACTGCACACCTGCCTGACACTGCCGGAGCTCCTTGCTCCTTGCTTTTATCGTGCAGCTCTGCTCCATGTGCTGTTGGAGCATGCAGGGCTCAGGCAGCAGCTCCACCACCACCTTGGCCACCCACTGGGGCCTCTGCTGCCTGCAGAAATGGGGAGCCACGAGATCCCCAGTTCATGCGGTCCCTCCCGCCACCATCTGCCTCCCTTCGCACCAGCACTGGGGCCCCCTGTCACACCCTTCCCCAGCCTCCCCTGTCCCAGCACCCAGCAGCATGGGGATCACTGCAGCTGGCTCCCTGCTCCAGCAGCATTGGGATCACTGCAGCCAGCTCACTGCTCCACCAGCCAGGTGTTTGCATCCTGCAGTGCCTTCCTGTCCTCCTCCGGCATCCACAGCCTCGCCAGCAAGGCTGCTCGGCCTGTGCATATGTGYCCTGCTGTGTCAGAGGGGTCTCAGCACAGCCCTGCCATCCACCTTCCTTGGAGAGGAGCTGAACCCAGTGAGTAGGCTGTGCAGCTTGACATGCATGGGGAAACCCTGGCGACATTACTGATGACCAATGCACTGCAGAGCACATCCACGCCGGCACTTGACACCTTTGCCAGACTTCCCAAAACCACTCGTAACACACCCAAACCACTCCTGGGGAAAAACAGCTTTATGAAAATCAAATGCTCTCCTGAAGATTCAAGACAGTCCTGTATCTTTTCCAGGGAATCAAAGCAGAGGGTCTTGTGCCTCTGCTCTTCCCTGGAGCCTGCAGTAGCTGACAAAAGCCAGCAGCTGCCCTTTGCAGTGCTGCCTTCAGTACAAGTGCTTTCTTCGTCCTCCTTTCTCCTTGCTCAGCTGTTAAGTGTGACTGTGGCCGACTGTCCTTTATCTGTGTTGACTCCCAGCCTCAGGTGCTGGGGTTCAGCTTGGAAGTCAAGCCAATGCTGGAAGAAGGGCTGACTGGGGAAACTCAGCAGCAAGCTTTGGGAGAGGTGGTGGAGGAAGCAGAGCTGGCCCACCTGCCGGCATAGGAGGGATGCCCAGTGCCGACTTTGCTGAGGTGCAGTGCTGTGACCAGTAGGACAAGCGACCCCAGGAAGAGGAGGAACAAGTCACATAACTTCACGAGGTCAGAGCACAGCCTGAACCTGTAGGTAGAACTTTGATATGGACCTTCTTTACAAGCCCCGGTCTGCAGTGGTCTATCCCAGTTTTTCACAGAGGAAAATGGCGGTGAAAGAAAATGTTTGCCTCACAGCTCTTTGGTGGAAACTATTGGTTTCTGTATTGATTTCATCTGCTTCTGTAGGAGAGGAAGGCTGAGCAATGAAGCTAGCCAGAGCTGAGGGGCAGGTATACAACCTTTCTGTAGGATCTCAGCCTGAAGAGCCTGGTTTTATCATCTCTTGGAAAGCCTTTTGCAGTGGCAGCACAGTTCAGATGAACAGGAGAGAGGAGGAGCAACGCAGAGTTGCACGATGAGCTCGCTCTCACTGTTTCCTTCCTTGTCAGCAGCCAGTGAGCAGGGAACCACACCTCCAGGCCCCTGCATGGATGACCAAGCCCATGTGAGCAATGAGCCCGACAAGGAGCCAGGCTCCAGCTTGGGAGTGCAGTAAGTTAAGTGCTCTGCCTCATAGTGCCAGTGCCTTCTCATGATTTTCAAAGGAGAAAACTTGTTCATGGTTTATCCTCAGTTCCCCCCTCCCTGGCCTGCCAGGATCCCTGTGCTGAAGCTGGCCATCGCTGCTCACAGCCCGATGCCGTGGCACCAGGACTGGCCCCCAGCTTCCCTCTCCCCAAGCATGTGATACAAAAAGCATCCGTAGGTACCTGTCCACTGCCTCCCAGGACCAGAGTCAGAAAAGATGATTTTTCAGTATGATTTTCTAGGCTCCAGGGTGTATATTTGGTAGTAAGACATGCTCATTTCTGCTGCCTGGCATGGTTAAATGGCTGTGGGACAAAGCAACCCAGGCATTTCCAAGGATTCACTTGTCGCCTAATTTTGGAACATGACTAAGGGCTGAGGAGCACAGAAGGCAGCTGGACTGCAAAGCCTCAGGATCCCGGCTGACTGCATTTGCAGGCTTGAAGTGGGAAAATGTAGCACCAGGTCTCCTGCCTGCAGGAGACCTTAACGTAGGTGGATTTTCCATCTTCACGGGACCAGCCACCCCTTCAGCCTGGCCCCCTGTGAGTCAGATTCAAAATGGGGCTTCCTGGCTTTGGGAGAGGAAAAGTGGTTTCCAGCCCTGTCATGAGGAGTGGACAACCCTGTGCTGGAGGCATGGTGCAAAGACATACGGGATGAAAGGCTCAAAGCATGGGAAGAGAGGTTTAGCAATAGCTCCTATTCAGAAGATAAGGAAAGCTATTAAAAGCAAGGGAGACCCTTCATGCAGTTAAGGCTGTGTGCACACTGGGCAGTATGTAGGACCACAAACTCTTCCAGGTGAAGTGTAGAGACTGTTGGCCACCACAACAGGAGGAACACCTTGAACAGCAGAGCACAGGGGGTAGGAAGGACGGTTGCTGTGTAGCCACAGCATAGCAAATGCCTATTTGGGGGTGAGGGGTGGCAAACAGGAGGGGAAGGTGATATAATTTCAAATAAAAACCCCCATGCTTGCAAGCACCTAATGCCTGGCTATGGTACATAAGAAGTCTGTCCGGTCGCCAGGCATGCTTCAGGGCTCTGGCTCCAGCTACGAAATGCCTCCRGTACCCCCACCTGGGCTTGGCAGCAGGGTCGCAGGCCCAAGGCTGGCCGGTGCTCTCAGAGCTGCTGCGAAGGTTGCTGCCTCCTGGTGACCCACAGGTCTGAAATGAAAGCTCCTGCATAGCCCCAGGCTCTCAGGGGCCAGCAGGCCCCTGTTTGTCTCACCAAAGCCAGAGGAGCCCTGGCCTTACAGAGCCAAAGGCAAGGCAAGGCATGGTGCTGTTGGGACCGTGCTGAGCTGCCTCCCATGTCAGCTGAGGGGGCACCTTCAGCTCAGCATCCCGGTGCTGGGGATTTGCACCAGGGCCACCATCCAGCTCCCAGCCCTCCTGCTCCCAGGGACCTCACCAGGGCTCTGCAGCACCCGCATGCCCTAGCCCTGCCTGCAGAGGAAAGCCCAATTTGCTGTGGGGCAGGGGACAGGAAGATATGCCCCCTACGTGGGCAGAGGCTCAGGGCTGGCTCTGTCTGTCCCCAGCAGCCCTTTGCACCCTCCCTGCCCTCGCTGAGCTGCCCATCTCTGCTGCCCACCTCTCTCGGCAGTCCCCAGGGCTCATCACCTGCATGCCTGCCCTGAGCCCAGGAGCCTGTATTTGCAGCTCCTCTAACACACAGAGGACGTTTCCCATCCCCCACCAGCAGGCAGTATCTCAAGACTCTCATCTTCAGGAGCACAGACAGATGTGCCTGGAGCACAGACTGAAGTTGTCACATGTTGTGCCCTAAACCTGGAAGGGAAATAATACTCCAGGGCTGTGCTTTTCTCTCTCACTGTGGCTTGGGGGTACCTAACCCTGGCTCAGGATGGTGACGAGGCTGTTCTCTTCCTGCCGCAGGGAGCAATTGCAGCTGCCTTTTCCTTTTCTGCTCTGCCTTGAGCACTGATCCCCTTTGGGAGAGCTCTGGGACCCAAATTAAGGTCGGGCCTGCCCAACTGCCCTCCCCAGTGGCAGCCCAAGACCTCTTATGAGACTAGAAGTACAAGCTGATTGACAGCTAATTACATGTAATTGAGAAACCAGTAAACCGCTTTGATTCTGACTGGTTTTAAGCCATGTGAGTTGAGCATTGCTCCCTTCCGACAGTGGAGGAATCAGAATTAGCGAGCAGCTCTGGGGAAGGACAGCAGTTCGATTAGCATCGTTTCATGGTGCAGTGTTAGAGGCTGTGGTTACCCCAGGGAGAACATGTGCTCTGGCCTATAACTGTGTTTGCACCCACTTTGGCTTGTCTTAGGGGACACCTTACCCTATCACTACATAGTGCTACTCTTGGTGAAGGAAGCCCTTGAAGATTTGCGTTTGTGGCCAGGTATGGGCCTGTTTCTAACATCCCCAAGCTGTAAACACTCAAGGACCAGGTCTGACTTCTTCATGCACAAGTAAGCCTTCACATTTCATAATGGTTGTCCCCCAAATGTGTATCGTCCTAGGCTGCTCGTTAAACTCTTGGCCTTCTGTCCAGGGATTTGGAGTTACTGAAAAAGGAACAGATGAGGAAGGCCAGATCAAAACAGGTGAAATCAATTAGCTGAGTAGCTGAAAGCATAGCTTTTTGACAACTCATTGCTCTGGCAAAATAATTTAAGTGTTCAGATAAGCCATGGATGCATGCCACCAACAGGAAACATCCCCCAGCCTCCATGGGAGGGAATGTGCTGCAGATTTACACCATCCACAGCATTCAGCAACTTAAAGGTCAATGATGAGGTTGGGAGGAAAGAGATTTGGCCTTGTCCAAAGCTGTAGCAGAAGTCAAATACACTTTGGGAGTCTTGGCTGGATGAATGGAGCAGGGTGTCTCTCTTGGAGTAGCAAAAATCCTCTTTCTTCCACCTCCATTAGCAGAGTTGGGACTGCTCAGCATGTCACATTGCAAAGGAATCCCTTCCCTCCAGGTATTGATGTGGGTAAAAATGCACTATGATCCATTCAGCCATTGGTCTGAATAAGTAATTTTGGGGTTGTTGCTTTTTTCACTTAAAGGTTCAAAAAACCATCTTGCTAATCTGCAGTCCTATGGTAATGAATTTGGTCTTCATCTTGCTCTGGATCTGACCCCCAAACATAGAGTTTTCTTCCCCTTTTGAGGGGTTGCTCAAGCAGCAGCACAAGGGCTTTGTCCAGAGTGCATAGTTACTCTTGCTGTGGTACTCTCGTGTAACAGCCAACATGGCTTCTCCAAGGGCAAATCGTGCCTGACTAATCTAGTGGCCTTCTACGGTGCAGTGTCTGCATCATTGGACAAGGGAAGAGCTACAGATGTCATCTACCTGGACTTCTGAAAGACCTTTGATAAGGTCCCCCACAACATTCTTGCCTCTAAATTGGAGAGATATGGGTTTGATGGATGGACTCGTATATGGATAAGGAATTGGCTGGATGGCTGCATCCAAAGAGTTGCAGTCAATGGCTCAACGTCCAAATGGGGATCAGTAACAAGTGAGTCCCTCAGGGGTCTGCACTGGGACCGGTACTGTTCAATATCTTTATTAATAGCATAGACAGTGGGACTGAGTGCACCCTTAGCAAGCTTGTGGATGACACCAAGCTGAGTGGTGCCATTGATAGGCTAGAGGGAAGGGATGCCACCCAGAGGGACCATGACAGGCTTGAGGAGTGGGCCAATGTGAACCTCGTGAAGTTCAACAAGGTCCTGCACCTGGCGGCGATCCCCATTGTCAATACACACTGGGGGATGAATGGATTGAGAGCAGCCCTGTAGAGAAGGACTTGGGCATATTGGTAGATGAAAAATTAGATAATGAGCCAGCAATGTGCGCTTGCAGCCCAGAAAGCCAATCATATCCTGGGCTGCGTAAAAAGAAGCGTGGCCAGCAGATCAAGGGAGGTGATTCTCCCCATCTATGCTGCTCTCATGAGACCCCACCTGGAGTACTGTGTCCAGCTCTGTGCTCTCCAGTACAAGAAAGACATGGACCTGTTAGAGTGCGTCCAGAGGAGGGCCACAAAAATGATCAGAGGGCTGGAACACCTCTCCCTTGAAGAAAGGCTGAGAGAGTTGGGGTTGTTCAGCCTGGAGAAGAAAAGGCTCTGGGAGACCTTATTGTGGCCTTTCAATGTACAACGGGGGCTTATAAGAAAGATGGAGAGAGACTTGTTACCAGGACAAGGGGCAATGGTTTTAAACTAAAAGAGGGTAGATTTAGACTAGATATGAGCAAGAAATTTTTTACAATGAGGGTGGAGAGACACTGGAACAGGTTGCCCACAGCAGTTGCGGATACCCCATCATTGGAAGTTTTCAGGGTCAGGTTGGATAGGGCTTTGAGCAATCAGATCTAGTGAAAAATGTCCCTGCCTACAGGAAGGGGGTAGAACTGGGTGATCTTTGAAGGTCCCTTCCAACCCAACCATTGTGTGATTCTATGGGGGGCAAAAAGTGCTCAGGGACCAGCTGCCAGTGAGATTGGTGACCCTGAGTCAAGGGCTTCCTCTTCTGCCTCGTGTCGTAGGAATCAAGCCCTTTACCCTCACCGCTGAGTTCAGCTGGCAGCATCCCCTTGCAGTTTTTCACCCAAATGCCACTGGGTAGTGGTTTGTCTTTCAAAAACTGCATAGGGTGTCCCTCTGCAGGACTTGCTCAGGACTTCGGAGGACAAGCACAGTGCTCTACTATGCTTTCTGCTTGAAAGCCAGTTCTGCCATTTGAAAGGCATCATCAGGCACGACTGTTTGAAGTGGAAGAAGAGCCAATGCACATTGCTGGGCCAGATCCACATCAAAGCAGGCTCTGTGTGCTGAGAACAGGGTACTCAGCGCTCTGGGTTTCAGTACTGTCAACTCCTGTAGGAAAACCTTTCTCTCATTCTGCAACATCCCCAACTCAGGGGCTAGGAGGGAAAGACGTAGGGGAAGAAAAACATGCTGTTTCCATTGCCACACACAGCAGCACTCTCACCGCAGGAAGATCAGTAAGCAATACTGTAGCATCAGTAAAAAGACAAAACCAGACCACAGTCCGCAACAATGGCAAATACTCTCCTAAGCCTCTGACTGAAAACTGCCTCATCTTCACCTGAAACTTAAAGCCAAAGATATGCTTAGCAGCCTGTTCACTCACAGAGAGACCAAAGAAATCATGTAGAAAGACTTCAGGCTCGTATAAATCAAATACACATGGAGTTCTCTGTCTTACAGTTGTGTGTGTCCTGGGCCTTAGAACCAAGACCACTTGGTGTGAGTAACAACATTTTCAGGAGGTAAGAACTTGAATATAAAATAACTGCCCTTGACTGTCCTCCCAAGTTGTTCAAATAATCCCTTCAAATCAGCATGGCAACATCACTAACACATGCTGAGATTGTCTGTGGTTATGGATAAATACACCTTGATTTGTCTTCCACTCGTGAACCCTCTGAAAGTAACTGTACCAGGGCTCAGCCTTAAGGGAAGACAAAAGTAGTAGGTGAGCGAGTAAGCAACCTAACAGCATTGCATTCCCAGCAAGGCTTGTGGATTTTCATCTAATTTGATTTACAGTAGGCTGGGATCTTCCTTCCCATGGAAACCTTTGGTGTGATGCAAATACAGTTTCTGCATGTGGTATTGTCAGTTGGGGAAACCGAAATGGAAAGTTTACTTTCAGGTCACCACTTATCCCTGCTGAGCTGAACTTCACAGCTTTAGGAAGAGTCCCCTATGTGCCCCCAGTTTTAGGAAAGCACCTCAGGGTCTCTTCTGAGCACAGAAGCAAGTCAGACACACATATGGTTAGAGCAAAACAGACCTATTTTCCTGTTTTGCTGTGCCTATCTGGCTCAGGGCTGCTCAGCAGCTTCCGTGATTAGCCTCACCTGCATGATTTGCTTCTCCTTACATCCCCTTTTTCCCCTCCTTGCCATGTTCTTCCTTTTAACATCCTCATCCCCTTCCAGATATAGTCCACCACGTTGACTCATTCCTTGGTGGTCCTGGGTTTGCTGACTTCACACCTTTACTTGTGATGTGGTTGTCTTCATAACACACATCGTTGGTCAGCAGCTTCTTTAAACTAGTACTCTCCTTTCTGGTGTTTCTCATTTCTACCATTTTTCATGTTTCTGTCTTGTTAGATGGTCAGGGCTGGCTATCTGCATGGTATGTCACATACACAGACCTTCCAACACCTTACACTTCCACTCTTCTCCCCGAGCGTTACTCTTCAGCAGAACAACGTCCCACAATGTTGCACCATGGCTGAGTCATCCTGCGCAGAAGTCCATGGATGTGGCTATGCCTTCTGCAGGGCTCTCCACAGCCTATTCATAGGGTGTTACACCAGGGGAAGGAGAAGAACGAGGAGTTAAAACACACAAAACTCTGTAGTGTTCAGGCTGTAGTAGCACAGTGCCAATCCCACCTAAGAAGAAAGGTGGAAACATTTCAGAGAACTGTCAGTCCAGACATGTAAGGGGCAATGGTTTTAAACTAAAAGAGGGTAGGTTTAGATTAGATATAAAGAAGAAATTTTTTATGATGAGGGTGGAGAGACACTGGAGCAGGTTGCCTGGAGAAGTTGTGGATGCCCCATCCCTGGAAGTGTTCAAGGTCAGGTTGGATGGGGCTTTGAGCAACCTGATCTAGTTAAAGAGGTCCCTGCCCATGGCAGAAGGGTTGGAACTAGGTGATCTTTAAAGGTCCCTTCCAACCCAAACCATTCTATGATTCTGTGATTCTATGAACTGGAGAGCCTGCTACATGTTGTAACTTGGTTTTAAATAGCCTAATGAACAAGCAAGGTTGCCCATCTGGTGCACTTGCCTGCAGGCAGAGCGGATGCCCTCCTCTGTCTTGGCTCTTGCACTTCATCAGCATTTTGAGTATGGCTGGTGCTGGATATACGTAGAAGTAGTGACTAAAAGTAAACAGGCTGTCAAAGCAAGTGACTCAGCTTCAAAGGAGGCAATTAAACTGTAGGAATCAGTCAAGGTACAATTTCCTAGTTATGACTTTTGGAAATGTTGGTATGGAGAACCAACAGCCTTTCACTGGCTCCAACAGCCCTTCATTTGGCCTATTTATTTGTCTTCCACCCTGCAACTTACAGATTATCCAGACTGTTATAACTGCTTAGAACTCAGAAGTGGGCCACGTTATGGTGTCTTGCAGAGTAAAAGCCCAAGGGCAAGGGAAATGACAGGATGTCTCTGAACTAGACTCGGAGGAGAAAGGGAAGCAAGTTTGTGAAGTTTCTGATCATAAGGTGGTTTACAACCAACAATAATCCTCACCGTGTTTACATCAAAAATATGCAAAGGAAGTAGAACCCAAACCTACAGTGGGTAAAAAACCTGCGCTGAGCCAGCAGGAAGCAACCAATGCCTCCCAGTTTTACTGATGCAACTTTTTGCATTTGCTTTACGATGGAACTTGAGAGGATCAACAGTGATCTTAAGGTCAATGGGTATTGCCTTCACCTTTTTGTTTGTCTTTTTATGGCAACTTCTGCGTGGTTTACCAAACTGGTGATATTGTAATTCACCTACTGGATAAAACTAGATAAAACTGTTGATTAATACATTGCATTTGTTTTTAGAAATACACGTTACCCATGTCCTTGTGCCAAGGTTTTCCTTTTCTAGGGAGGTTTAGTAGTAAGGAAGCATGTGATTCCCTGGAAAAACAGATCTCGTCACTCCTCACCAAGTGTTGGGAAGGTTCTGCACAGGGTCAGCACTGACAGCTGCTCCTGAGGTGTAGCTGCAGAGAGTCTTACAGCCAGTTTCTAAGCTTGTGCCAGTGCCACTGAGTGTTTATTGCTGTACAACGTTGTGCCCAGAGCAAATACAACTTACAGTACACTGATATCTACAATTCTTCAGTGCCAAATGCCAAGCATAATCCCTTTACAGAACTGCTCCTAAATCACTATCCCTGCACCCTGCTCAGCACTGAATGTCAAGCAAGTGTTGGAGAGCACAGCCCTGGGCAGCAGAGAGCTCTGTCTGCCAGAAGAGACTACACTTATTTTCTCCTTGCTACTGGCTCAGCCTGCTCTAGAGAGCAGGGAACAGCCCCTGTACATGCACAGCTGCTGGTACACCATTGCAGTCCTGGCTCTGAGCATCAGCGTATAGTGAAAAGCTGTGGTTTCCTCTTTCTCTAAAAGGGTTTTGCTACACAGTCTTATTCAAAGCAGTATGTATGTGGGAAAGAAGGAGGTGGCTTGCCCAGGCTGGAGGCACTGCGAGTCCTGGGGTCTCACATGGAGCAATAGCAATGAATAGAACAGAACAGAATAGAATAGAGTAGTTCAGTTGGAAGGAACCAACTGCCTGACCACTTCAGGGCTGAGCAAAAGTTAAAGCATGCTATGAAGGACATTGTTCAAATGCCTCTCAACACTGACAGGCATGGGGCATCGACCACCTCTCTAGGAAGCCTGTTCCAGTGTTTGACCACCCTCTTGGTAAAGAAATGTTTCCTAATGTCAAGTCTGAACCTCCCCTGGCGCTGCTTTGAACCATTCCCATGCGTCCTGTCACTGGATCCCAGGGAGAAAAGATCAGCACCTCCCTCTCCACTTCCCCTCCTCAGGAAGCTGTAGAGAACAATGAGGTCGCCCCTCAGCCTCCTTTTCTCCAAACTAGACAAACCCAGAGACCTCAGCCGCTCCTCACAGGACATRCCTTCCAGCCCTTTCACCAGCTTTGTTGCCCTCCTCTGGATACATTCAAGTGCTTTAACATCCTTCTTAAATTGTGGGGCGCAGAACTGCACACAGTATTCAAGTATTCAAGTATTCACACTGCAGCAACAATAAATACAGCGCATAATCACCTTTCTTGACTGGCTGGTTATGCTGTGTTTGATGCACCCCAGGATGTGGTTTGCCCTCTTGGCTGCCAGGGCACGCTGATGACTCATATTGAGCTTAGTGTCAACCAGCACCCTCAGATCCCTTTCTGCAGGGCTASTCTCCAGCCACTCCTCTCCCAATTTATACTTGTGTCCAGTGTTCCTCTGTCCCAGGTGCAGAATCTGGCATTTGGACTTGTTAAATTTCAACCCATTAATCATTGCCCAATGCTCCAATCTATCTAGATCCCTCTGCAAGGCCTCTGATCCCTTGAGAGAGTCAACAGCACCTCCCAGTTTAGTATCATCAGCAAACTTGCTAATGGTGCATTCAACTGCTGCATCCAGATCGTTGATAAAAATATTGGACAGGACTGGCCCTAGAACTGAGCCCTGAGGAACACTGCTGCTGACTGGTCGCCAGCCAGATGTAGCCCCATTCACTACAGCCCTTTTGAGCCCTGCCGTTCAGCCAGTTCTTCACCCAGTGCACCATGTATCTGCTCATCTCACAGCTGGAGAACTTATCCAGAAGGATGCTGTGAGGGACAGTATCAAAAGCCTTACTAAAATCCAGAAAAACGACATCCACCGCCTTCCCTTCATGTCCTAGGCGGGTGACATCATCGTAGAAAGATATAAAATTAAGTAAACAGGACTTCCCCTTTGTGAACCCATGTTGGCTGTGCCTGACATTTGCATTGTCCTTTCAATGCCTTTCAACAGCACCCAGTATAATCTTCTCCATGATTTTTCCAGGTACTGAGGTTAGACTAACAGGTCCGTAGTTTCCTGGGTCTTCCCTCATGCCCTTCTTGTAAATTGGAATAACACTGACTAGCTTCCAGTCAGCAGGGACCTCCCCAGCCTCCCAAGACCTTTGGTAGATGGTTGAGAGGGGTCCTGCTGTAACATCCGCTAGCTCCTTCAGTACTCCGGGATGAATCCCATCTGATCCCATGGACTTAAGAACATTCAACTGATACAACTGGTCCCTTACAATTTCAGTGTCCAGAAATGGAAAGCCACTGTTCCCACAGTCGTGGTCCTCCAACTCAGAGGACCGGGCAGCCCAAGGTCTATCACTATTATTATTATTATCAGCATTCATCCCATCATGCTGCAGACTCCAACCAGGGGATGCTGGGCCCCATTTAGCCCCACATCTGAGCTGGGGCCCAAGCACTACATCCACCCTGGCCCAAGGGGCGGCAGGAACTGAACACAAAACCCCATCTGGAGAAGTGACTGCGTCCTGTGGTGTCTCCACAGGGGGTGAAGGGTGCAACCACCTTTGGCAAATGGACACCCAGAGCTTGGGGCTGGAGGCATTGGTCTGATGGCTCAACAAGTAGGAGAAAATCCGTGAAAGCAAGCCAAGTGCTGCCTTTGATCTCCCCCTGCAAGGAAGCAGAGAAGCCCAGAGGGCTGGCCAGCAATGCTGGGGTGTGGGGAGAGCCTGTGGGACTTTGTCCTGCAGCCTCMAAGGGAGGCACGAGGTGTTATTGAATGAACCCTCTTGCCGCATGTGCCTGGCGATGTCTGCCACGGCCAGAGCAACCTGACAGGGCCTGGGAAGACACAGCTGAGGCATCGGTAACAGGCGTGAAATAATGATGCCAAGCACAAGACCATGGAGGGATGGAAGGGGCAGTGGCGTTGCAGTAACCCCAGATGTGTGTGCTGGGGCCGGACCACTGCCAGGGGGAGTGCCACAGGCGAGGACGGCCCATTGTGATGTGCCTGCACGATGGTTGGCGACGTCACCGAGTGATGGGTTCTGATGTCACCAGGGGATGGACTGCGACATCTCCAAGTGATGGACTGTGATGTCGCCGAGCGACGGATTGTGACCAGGTGTCCCTTGCTGCTTACATCCAGGCACCGAGTCTCACCCAGCCGTCTCGTGCCCGCACTCCAGCTGAGCGAGTACGCGAGGTTTGGAGTGTCGTGCAAAGCTGTTGTTGGTGCTGAGGTCGTGCCCGGGGAGTTGTTGAGTGCAGCTCTCAGTGCCCAGCCCCAGACCCACCGGAGGATTTTCCCTGGCCCTGCCTGGTTCAGGCAGCCAGGGCACCCAGGAGGCACGCTTGCAGCAGCAGAGGTGAGCTGTGCGGGGAAACCTCTCCCTGGGGTGGGGAGCTGGGAGGGTTTCCTTCTTGAGGGACCTGGGCATTTCTTCCACCCCTTGTCAGGCCAGCCAACAACTGTGGCCTCTGTTCATTTTCTAGTGTGACACCCGCTGCTGCAGCGGCAGTGAGAGGGAGCGGCTTGTCGTCCCCAGCTCCTATCAGCCCACCGCAGCACGTGGAGAGCATGGCCACGGAGCTGGAGAACCACTGTCCAATATGCCTGGACAGCTGGGAGGAGGCCAGCTATGTGATGCCATGCCTCCACCAATTCTGTTACACCTGCATCCTGCAGTGGGCTGAGAGCAAGCCCGAGTGCCCCCTCTGCAAAAGGAGGGTGACTTCCATCTTGCATTCGGTGAGAGAGGACGACGACTTTGAGGAGCACGTCATCCCACCACCTGCAGCACCATCGGTCGTCGTCCACCTGACAGGAGGAGCTCCCGGACAGCCAGCCGCCCACAGCCTCCATCAGCCTGTGGCACCCCAGCCACCAGCCGCGGGGCTGCTGTGCATGGCTCCGGTGGGCGGCTTCTATGCCTGCGTCTGGGCGTCCATCTTCTGCCTCCACCCCGCTGTCCTCCATCCCCTGTTGACCTGGCTGCATCAGGAGCTGGGGCAGCTCTTTGAGGATGCGCAGGAAGCAGCAGCAGCACAGAGCCTCGTCACATCCAGCCTGCGATACTTTGGCCTGGATGAGGAGGCTCTGATCCAGCTGCTGCGGAACGCCCTGGGCAGGCACACAAGCAGCTTTGTCCATCAGCTTATTGACACCATCGTGTGCCGATGCAGTGGGGAAGCCCAACGTCGGATGGGCCTGGGGGACGTCCATGCTGCCAGGGGGCAGGAGGGCAGCCCCGCGGCTGCCCCTGGCCCTGCTGCCTGCCGAGGGAGGTCTCCTGCCCCCAGCCCAGCCCTTCGTGGGGGTCCCAGCAGCCCCCCCTCCGCCCACATTCCCACCCGTGGGGAGCAAGAAGAGGCCCAGGAGGACCCAGAGGAGGCTGTGCCTGGGCCCTCCACGTGCAGCCAGGGCAGAGAACACTCCCCTGGCGGGCCCCGGCGAGCCCCGAAGAGGAGGGTTGGCAGCTCCGAGGACCCTTCCCAGCCCCGCAAGAAGTCACCCCGCCATCGGTGACTCTGGGAGGGCGCTTCAGGGGCCTGCTAAAGCAGGGCCAGGACGCAGCTGGGGCACACACCAGTCCCTTGTGGTCCTGGCCCCGTGAAACTATTTAGCATTTAATAAAAGAAAATGAAAGTGTGAAAACTGCAGAAAAAGTCTCAGTATTACTAACAATGCCGGTGGCATTGCTTTCGCCACCTGTGCTGTTTTCCCCGCTTTTCCTGGTGCTAGGGCCACCGTTTCCTCACGTGTCTGCTGGGTCCTACGGCCGCTGAGCTCAGCCTAGTGGGAGATGGGGCGCAGCGATGCAGGGCCTGGCCAGGAGGGGTGGGATGTTGATGCTGACGGCTCCTTCTACATGTGCCAGGTACTATTTTGTTGTTCCCCCCCAAAAGCAAGTGCTGCCCAGCTCCAGGTCTGCATCTCTGCAGCTGGTCTCGGGGCAGATGTTTCCAGCCAGAGGGTCTCCGGGCCAGCCCGTGCCCCATCGCTCATCACCCCAGGCCTGGCCTCCTCCTCACCGCACCCTCTGCCCCCACGTCCCGGGGCTCTGCTCTCCTACCAGCCTGCACTGCCCGATGCAGCCTCCCTGTGGCAGCACCCTGAGTCACAACTTGGTGCTCCTCTATGTGTCAACCTAGGGTTGTACCCTGCCAAGGCAGGAGTCCCAAGAAGTTCAGCAAGGGGAAGTGTAAAGTCCTGTTTTCAGTGAAAGAGAAGTGGGTGAGTGTGCAGAACAGGCAAAAGAATAAAAAAAGGCCCAAATGATGAATGTCATGAAATGTATTCAAGCCATTGCCTTGCCTTGCCTTTGCCTGGCTGGTGAACAAAATGGAGTGGGGAGGTAGAGGAGCTGTCCCAGGGGAGCCAGGGTGTGTGCAAAATTCCATGGTGGGGAACCAGCAACACTGGGCAGCTGGGGAAGAGGACACTCAGGGCAGTTCCCTGCCTCCGGTGGAAGTGATCGGAGGAAGGGGTGCGTCAAAAAGGGGAGGAGACTGGCTAGTTTCACGTTCCCCATCTTCCGCACTATTGAATCTCCCCAGCCATCTCGGCTGGGAGAAAGGGCAGGTGCACGGTAGAGGGACCATGCCATAGGTTCTTGCTGCAAGTTGCACTGGCAGCTGAGAGAGAACAGAGAGGGATACAAACTCATTTTGCTGGGAAACAGCTCCAGAGGCACTCGAGTGCAAGCACTGCAAGCACTGCAGACGTGCTGTCTTGAGTTAGGTTCAATCTGTGGGGATGTGGAAAGCATCTCCCAGGCAGCGCGCTCCCTCTCCTTGCCGTACACACACAGCTGTGTGCGGGGATTGCTAGCTTTTGCTTCTGACCAAGAAAAGGCTCAGAGTGCCTGGGAATGTGAGTCCCAAGCAAAGTAACCAGCCCTTTTGTGTTTGGATTTACTGACCCAGCACTGAGCTGATTTGACTCCTGGGGACTGGAGAAGCACACAAGTAAATGCACTCCTCTCTCCTGGTGGGAAGCTGGTTTGATGCCTTATTACTGTAATTACCAAATCCATCAGTCATTGCAGACTGTCTCCAAGACTTCATCCTCTTTCACCCTCTGCTCAGGAAGGATAGCCAGCCTATTTTGACAATGCTTACAGAAAAATACTTGGGATTTGTTTATCCTGGACTATGTCTCTGGGCGTCCTTGTTCCTGTCTTTCTTTAAAGGTAAGCTCATCTGTGGTTGTCAAGGGTTTTTTTGTTTTGTTTTGGGTTTTTAGGGTTTTGATTGTTTGTTTGTTTTTCTTTTGTTTTTTCTAAACACTAGTCACATCCTACCCCAACTCTATTTTCAGAGGACTTGTATCTGATTGTAGTTTAAACTTTGTTAGAGTCCAGTGCTGGTCCCACTGAGTTTTGAAATCAGTTTGAATAAGTTTGTGGATCTCACAGTGCTGGGCACCTTCTTTTAAGAACGGCAAAGGTGTGGGGTTTTTTTAATGAAAAGTGAGTAATTTTCACTTTCAGAAATGAATTGAAATGATTGTGTTTCAAAAGGAATATGTTCTTGTTCTGCTTTAAAAATTTAACATATCTGTGTTTTTTTGGGAATGAGAAATTATAACTCCAGGCTGGACAGGATGGCTGTGAGAACCCTGTAGGTGTGAGGGTGAAATGGTGGTGTTCTACAAAGACAAATGACCAGAAGAAAATTCTTAACTGTTTACTTTCTATGCATCATTTGGGAAGATTTATAGCTGCATAAATACATAAACTTACTATTTCTGGTTTGTTTTACTCTTCTAACTTTTAGTATGTTTAATAAGAATCCTTCCAGGTAGTAATGGGTATAAGTTGGAAACATCTAGTAAACATAATAATGGGCTTCTGTAGTCTAAGGTGTCACCTGTGACCAAGCTATCTCCTGAAGTTTCAGCATGTTACAAACAAAAGTAGGAACTGTGTGATTCTTCCAAAACATGGAGGATTGCAAGGCTAACAATAAAGAATTTTTAAATGAGAAGGGAGGTTGAAATAGCCACAGTCCTGAAAAATGTTCAGGATTCTACACAGAATGTGCTTTTATTGCTCCCTAACAGCTTGTTATATGAAACATGCATGCCTGCAGCAACTATAAATTCTAAAACTGAGTATTCCAGGTGTGAGGGACCATGTCACATTACCCACGATTTATGCATAGAGAAAGGATTGTCTTTTTAGAGCAGAGAAAGTGGTCCACATATTTCAGAAGCGCAGGGGCATGGGAAACTTATGTATATGTGATGTTGCACATGCCACATGGTGCTACACAGATAATTCCTCATTAGTTTATCTGAACCTGCAAAACATCCATGCATTTCATTATTACAGCTCCACATTTCAGCTGCCTAACATAGCAATGGTATTGCAGAAAAGTGTTTCCCCACCTTGCTAAGTTAAGAACCTTGCTATCCTTGTTTGTAAGACATTTCTGTGCTACTTCAGGAGCTGAACTAACAGGCAGGTGATGGCAGCTAGTTACGATATGACTCACTTTGTGTGCTGTCCCATTTTGAGCAGTTGTGTATTGTGTAAATACTGCCTTTTAAATACTGAGTAATCACTAATGCATCAAAGGGATGCTTAGTTTCTCTGAGCGGCACATGAAGACACAAACTGCTTCTATAAATAATTCAGAGGATTTTTTGTTAGGTGCTTTTACCAGCAGTTTACAAGTATGCACTTTTACAGACAACTGCTAAAGCAGAATGAAATGAACCCCTGATTAAGGTGGTCTGTATTTGACCTCTGCTTTGTGAATAGTTTTTTTTATTTTTAAAGAAAAGAAAAAAAAAAAGAAAAGAAAAGGCCTGGCAATTGTGCAATTGGGGCAGAAGAGAAAAAAGTCAAGATGATCTTAGCATGTTATCAGTAGCAGAGTCTTGTAACAGTAAGCTCTAAATGAACTCCCCCAGGATTCCTCAGTGCACCCGCATGGAAGTCACAGCAAGTCCATCATAACTAACACTACTCTTACATAGTGCTGAGTTGTTTCAACAGAATTCATGACAATTTCTCAACTACTGAAAACTCCTTCAGGGCTGCTTGACAGGAAAGTTGTGAAGAGATCGAGGTAAAAAACAGAACAAAACAAAACATGAAGAACTCGGTCATTTTTTCCAGTCCTTTACACAACTTTTTGCTTCAACTTGACTCCACTTGCACTACTGCTAGGAGCCCTGACAGATATGTCATTCACATTAGGTCGTTGCAGCCCTCCTTCCTGAAGAGCCTGGAGCTAGTGATGCTTTCTTGGGACATGGGCCCTAGGGAAAATCAGGAAACTGGTCCTCAGCCTCCCTGGATCCCAGATGACATCTCTCAGAGCCAGACATCCCTTTCAAGCCACGTGCAATCCTTGAAGGAGCACCCAGAGGATGGAAGGACCCTGTGAGTCCCAGCAGCTACATAACAACCTCATGTGGAGGGACTTGAAAACCCTGCTCCAGGGAGAGATCGGAAGGGAGGGATCAGACCCACTCCTGCTCCTTTCTCTGAGCATGGCACAGTCTGGGATCCAGGGTGCAGACGACCCTGCAAGGGAGTTCTCCTCCTGAGAAACAGGTCCCAGTGACCACATGGGCACCTAGCCTCTCCAAGGAGCGTTACCTTCAGCTCAGTGCATAGGCATCTGCTGGGTTTGAACATCCAGGGAAGTTAGACATACACTTTGCTAGTCTCCAGTCAACCCACACATTCTAATTACTGTGCTTTTATGTCCTTTTTTTTAAGTGAGGCCACTAAAGTGCCACACATAGCAGAGTCAGACCTCTTAGTTTCTTTGCTCTGTGCAGCCTGACGTCAGGGTCATACTCTGGCCATGTGGCTTTGGAAAGCCCAACAAAGGCAAAGGCAAGCTGAGGACAGAGCCCCTCCTCTGCAGTCCAGTGGGAATGTAAGTGCTCAGCAGTATGGGACAAATCCTATGGCAGGGGATGCTGCAGGCAAGCTAACCAGCTAAAAGATGTAAATTATGAAGTAACTCAGCCTGACTTGGTGTACCCAGCCGGTGCAAAACAGCTTTTCTTTGGCTCACTCACAATACAGAGTTGAATTCCTGCGCTACACTCATTTCATACTTTCTCACAGCTTTGCTGATTAGATGAGCTCTAGTAATCACATCAGAACACAACTTATGATCTCTAGGAGCAAATCCTCACAAGGATACTGTTCTTGATTCACTTCYATGCAAGCAGGTGCTATTTCTGCAGCAGCAGTAGCATTGGCAAGACAGTCTCAAAAGGCCGGATTCTGCTGCCAAGATACAATTGCTCTAATGTGAGCTGGTTAGACTGAGGTGACATGAGTTTAGAGATCTGTGTAGCGGCAAGAACCAAGGCTGGTACTTAAATACCTATATAGGGAGTCTAAACTTCGGGCCTCAGCTGGGTAGGACTGATGGAACGGCAGTGAGTTGTGTTAATCAAACTGGTTTACTCCAAAGAGACACTGTTGAATAGATGTGAGAAGTCCTGTGTCTTAATAGAGTACAATGTAATGTCATTGGTAATTTAGGTGGTTGGTGAAGGAGCTCCACCTTTAGATCTCATAAGTGTTACCAGACTAGAACCAGGTGTTTAAGTCAGATAATTTAGAATCTTTCATACTCTTAATTTGAGGTCTGAAGGTCGCATTCACCTCAGTTCCCCACATTCTCTATGTTGATGCTCTGAGTTGTATCACCCCACTGAGTGATACACAGTTTCAAAGGTAACAATGCAGCTGAAGCAATCTTAAAATAGAAAAGATACGAGGAAGACCTTTGCTTGTACAAGTAGGTCTTTTCTTCCATATTGGCTAAAAAGATGCCACACATGCACCTTGCAGAAATGGGAAATTACTGCCAGATCCCTGCCATTACTGTAACATCTGAGAGCACAGACACCAGAGTCTGGTCACTCTGGATTCTGAGAGCGTGCTAAGGCATCACATATGCATGGAGTCAGACAGGATTGAATGTACTTGTCACAGCACATGTCTGTTCATAGGTGTCACCCTGCTGTGTGATCAAGAACACTAGTGCAGAAACACGTGTCAGCACATTTAAGACAGGCAGGCAGAGTCCTAGGCAAATCTCTGAGATGATTTCCTGTGAGTTACTGTCTGCTACAGTAACTTGCTGTACATGCTTGCCTCTTGAGATTGACTTTTCCGTTCAATGAACCAGACTTCATGTTCAGTCACTAACCTTCTATGTCCATTCACTGGCGCAGCTCTAAGGCTGCTCTGTGTTACCATAGGCACAGCTGCAACTGTGGAGCTGGCCCAAGCTTGTGAGAAGTTGCCAGACTCCAGGAAAGTTGGAGGTATTTCCATGCACATTTGCTGATAGTGATCTGGGCTAAATCTTCTTGTGTTAACTCTCCTCAAATCTCACTAGAAAAAGTGGGAAGGTCCAGAAAAAGCACCTGGGCCCTGACATCACCAGCAGCCATTGTTATATGCACCTATTGGTATAGCACTCTGCATGTAGGGAGGGGTCCAGAAGCAGATACAGTGCACGAGAAAGTAGCATCCATCTGGTCTTTGGGATGATGCCAGATGGTGCCTTGGGAGCCTTCAGCCTTGTTCCAGTGCAGGGGGCCTTATGATGGTCCCAGAGCAGAAGTTCCTGTCCCAAGCACAGCATTCATRTCCTAAAGACAGCTCCATATCCTTTTTTTCCCTCTGGTTTGTTCTCCTAAGACATGTGGAGGAGAACATGAGTTAGTGATGGTGGTAACATATTGGATGATTTTCTCAGCAACTGTAAACTTTTCCAAGCAGTGAAAGACATATTTTATGTCTCTGTGGTGCAGTGAGAACCGTGAACAACAGCATCCCTTCTCACACCTGCACGATGAAGTAACTCTTTCCAGAGTCTAAGAATGGGTTACCTCAGTCACAAAACAGGAAATATTTCCATCTGAACATGATGGCTGTGATTTTCAAGGGAACACCTGTACGCAAATACCATTCAATTTCAGTGTATGTGCTGAACAAATCGTTAGTGCAGAATTTCATTTGTATGTTACAAGCAAGGAGGGAGATACAAAGTCTCTCCAGCTCGAGGGTGTGATTAAAGTAGATTAAAACCCTTTGCATCACTCCTGACATGGTTGTTCAAGGATGTCTACTGCCTAGAAATCCTGCATAATCTAATTAAGGAAGAGAGCAAATCTGCCTGAGACAGGTAGGGCTAGCACTGGCAATCAGTAGCATCTATGGGAATGAAAAAGGTAGACAGGAGTTTATTGCTGTCTTGGGACACACTCCAGAGCACATATGGCTTGAAGAAAGAGTTTTGCTTATCAAGTACTTTCTGCATTGAGCAAAGCAGCTGATAACAAGGCTGAGACCAGAACCAGATGATGTGTTTGGAAATAACAGTCTTCCCACCTGGGGCTTGCAATTAAGTCAGTAAACGGCAATGGAAAGAGAACTTGTAGTCAGCATGAGTACTTATGCATGTCAACAGTGAGGTGCAGGTGACTCTGTCCTGCCTTGCTATCAATTGGCTTTGCTCAGTTAGAGAAGCTGTGGTTACCAGAGCGCTGAAATGGATATCTGCAATCCTTATCACCGTCCAGAAATGGATGTCTTCAGTACTTATTGCATTTCAGAATGTTGCAGAGAAAGCCACAGTCCTCATTTCTGTCCTTAATGCAAAACAGATTTGGACAGAAAAAGGACTTAGAGGGAAGGGRCAGGCTTGAGGAGATCTCATTTTGCATTGAGGACTGAAACAGCCTAAAGCCAGTTTGCAGATTGGGCTGACAAGACCGTACACTGTGTTCCCTGAGGCTCAGCTGTGGCTACGTGGAAAAGAATCTCTGGTCACTTAGATCTCCACTATGCCAAGAGAGAAAATTAAGTTGTAAATTGGAAAAGACGTGTTTGTGGCAGCTGAGGTGAGAGAGGATCTGATCTATACAGATTCATAGACTGGTAGAATAATTTGGCTGGAAAGGACCTCCAGAGGTTGCCCAGTCCAATCCCTCTTCTCAGAGCATTGACAGCTCTGTTAGGTTGCTTCTTGGGCAGTCAAGCTGGGAAGATCTCCAAGGATGGTGGTATCCCCTATGGTGAGTACCCTTCAGAGAAAAAAGGGCTCCCCTGATACCCTGGCAATGCCCCATGATGCAGCTTGTATCTGATTAGTGCTGTCCCTGTGCACCTACCAAAAAAGTCTGGCTCCTTCATCATAGAGCCCTTCCTCATGGCAGCTGAAGGCAGCCAAAAGAGCTCCCCCTTGCTTTCTCGTCCCCAAGCTGATCAAAGGCATGTCTCTCCACCTCTCATCGGACATGCTGTGCTCCAGCAGCCTGTTGTCTCAGTGACCTAAACTCGACTCACTCCACAGGGTCAGCGTATGTCTTGTGCTGCCCTGGGGAGGCTTTATTAGTCACAGAGCTAACTTTGTGTCATGCAGTGAGTCTCACTGACGTAGAATATAAGCTGGCTGTAGAGGAGCATGCTGCTTAGTGTTTTCATCACCTCTGAATCAGTAGCTTTGGGAAAAAACCAAAAGTAGGAGGTCATATAATGATGCAGAAAATACATTCCGTAATTCTTAGCCATCTTGTGCTCTTTTTGAAGAACTTCCTCATCTTGAGTCTGCAAAGTGGCAGACCAGGTCATGACAAATAATGGAGTACACTCCCTTGAATATTGTCTCATTTTAGAAAAGTCATCAGCAAACTGAAATCTCGCTTGAGCAGCTGTAACAATAGGAAGAGGAAATTAAAAATAAAATAAATAGTTGTTAGATGGTTTGCAGTTGTCAGTGTTTCAAGTGGCAAACAGCAACTTTGAATTGGACCCATTCTTCTTCAGGCTTCACACACAATTCATAAAAGGCAACTGGACACCTTCAAGAGCTCTAAGCAAAAGACTTGTCTTTCTAATATAGCCAAACAGCTATCCTGCAGCATACTCTCTGCAGCAGTGTTTCATTCAAGGTCTAAGCCTTATAATGTAGTCTCCAGAGATATTAGGGTCCCCAGTTTCCGTTTACTTCATAATTCAAATTTGTTGGATTAGTATCTCAGCCCAAGCACTTCAGCACTCCTGCCACTGTCAGATCTACTTACACATTGCATGACAATGACGACAAGAGGGTAGGATGATAAAGGATAGATTGAATGGGAACAGGATAGGTCTGTGGGTAAGGAGAGGAGACATCCTTCTCCAGAGGAGGTGTCTTCCCAAGTGGGCAAATCATTTCCCTTTTGGGTCAAAATGCTCTAGCAGACTCAGGAAGTCTGTATGCTGGGGAATACAAGAGGCCAGGCCAGACAGCACAGGGTCACTTTCTGCTTTTCAGGCTAGTTTTAGTCTCTTTCAGAGATCAAGCATCCTGCATCTGCAGGCATTGCTACTGTATCGCAAGATGACAGTCACATTCCACCTGGACACGTGGGGCACCAATTTTGTTTTAATTTTGTTTTGTTTGCACTGACATAATTCAGGAGCATTAGATTGAAGTTACCAAAGCTTTAAATCAACAGAGTAAAGTTAAGACGAAATCAGGCTCCCCAGATCATCATTGTCTGGAAGTACCTAATTTTCACTGATGTTAGTCAGGATCAGTGACTCAGCCAATGCAGGTTTGGCTGGCAGGGTGCAGCAAGGAGAGCCACGTATTTCATATCCCCACTGATCCCAACAAAACCAGAACTCGAGGCCTGTACCTGAGGAAAAGACAATAGCATCTAGCATTCTGAAAACAGACAGATCAAGGCTAACCAACGCTCAACTGTCACTGAAACCTTGTGACATTCAGAGTCTGGGAAAAAAAACAGCTGTAAATGTCATGATACAGACCATGCTCAGCCACTTTATATGCACATAAGCAAATCTGGGCTGAATCAGTCCTTCTTACAATTTCAAGTGTCCTAGGCCAGATCTCCACAGAACTTGTTTGATTGGTCACAAGTCTAATTTACTCAGAGACAGTCATTTACCTCATCAAGACAGTCTTAGAAACAGCTTTTGTCTTCAGTGTGAAATAAATTCAAACTCCCTGCTGAGAATTTTCATGTTTCTATTTACAGCTCCCTTTGAAGACCTGGACCACCAAAGCTGCAGACTTCTTTCCCTTGGAAAAAATCCCTTGATAGCAGCCAAAACCTCCAAACTATCACCAGCCAGCTAGCAGCACAGCATCTTTCATATAGACARACAGCAAGTTTAGCCTGACCTAGTGAAAGCTCAGCAGTGCTGCTTAGAACAGGGCTGAGTCTCATCTATAGATGTTTTATGTAAGTTTTGCTTCCCAAGTGGGAAACTATTTCAGATTTGGGAAAATGTATCTTCATATTTCCCAGTTCAGGTACTAAGCACTGAAAAGGAGGACAAATAAGCAGCCATTCAAGATGCAGTCAAAATTTCCATCAGGGTAGCCCACATGCCTTTCACAGGACTCTAACGCCATGTTTCACATCATCCAGCATTTGAGTTTCTGATATTGGAATGAAAAGCTTGCAACTTTCTCTGCATTCCCAGATCCATGTTCACTTTGGACATTTGTGCCTTGCCTGTGCCTTGCAGCCAGTGCAGCTCTCTGCTCACAGGCAACAGCTAAGGCTTGAGCTATGTGGGAAGAAGGCAGGAGGAGCCATCACTAGCCTTGCCTATTGCATCCTCGGTACCTTTGCTGCTTAGCATTGCTATGGAAGTACAACTGGCAGGCTGGCAAGGCAAAAGTTCATTGTTCAGGAAACTAGCCATCTCTGGGATCATAACCATTGCCACTGACCAGCACTGCAGAAGGAGAAGCGGAAAGAATCACTCCAACATCTTTGGGCACACTGGGTGGTTCATTTCCACAATATTACTGTCTGTAACATTTCCATTCCAACCTGCCCTCTGCATTGCCCAGAGAAGTTAAACAGTATCACCGCTGCTTCGGTAACAACACACTGAGGCAGTGGTTTTGAGGCAAGATCCCTCCCTCACCTCTGAACTATGAAAAAAGGAACAAGCTTTCTCTGCCTAGTAAAGGCATGTCTGTTATTCCTTAATAGCTATTATTCATTAATAGTGCTTGGGAGAACTAAGTTTGTTTTTCATCTTTGCTCTCTTCCTGTCTTGGGGACACAATGACTTATCTTTCTCTTCCTGGGAGGTTAACTTATCTTCCCCCTCTTCCAGAGTCCTGCTGAGCCTGGTGTGGGCTTCTTTCTAATTATATTGTGACATGCTCAGGGTGGGAAGTCGAGCCTGAAGAACTGTGTTGCACAGTAAGCTGAAGATTTCATTGCAGCCTCTATCACTGCTATTATCTGCACTGGGTTTAGGGAAAAAACCCTCTTCCTTCCTATTGTCTTCTCAGCCCTAACCAGACTTGCCTATCCGTTTCCACTGAAATCATTATTACAGCTGTCTGTTCACATATGGCTTTCCCAGATCTGAGCTCTCCACATGTGCCTGGCATGGCATTGAGTGGGCTTTTGATGGGGAGGTGCAGATTCACTATGACCCTTTTCAGAGCCATCTGTGAATGCTGTGCAGATTGCCATGGCTACCTCATTGACAGCACTTGATTAGTGAAGTTCACAGTGCTTTCCCAAGAAGGGCTTTCACTTGGTTTACTGGTTTGGGTGCTGAAACATGTAGAGGTGAAGGGATGCTTCGCAAGCCAGGGGGAACAGGGAGTCCAGAAGCCCATTCCAATACACTGATGACCATATCACAGGTATATCACCTTTGTCATATGATTTTGTTTCTTTTCATTGGCTTCCGTTACTGCTCCTCCCCACAAATCCCAGGATGGCTGGCAAGAGTCACCTTCAGACAGCCACAGCTCTCTGTAACATGTCTAGCAAGGGGAGTCCCCCCCTTCACCATCTCCCTTCTCCTGTGCTCCCTCCACATCTAGTATTGTAGTAATTACAGTTACATTGCATGGAGCTAATGTAAACTAGCATTACACTAAAAATACAGTTTTTTCCCTTTCTGCCTGTAGCCAGTTATGTTTCTGACCTGGAGCAATGAGGCAGTTTAGATAACTATCATACATTTGAGAGGTATCCCACTGTTAATACCTTAATGTGTGACTCTTCACCTTACACACATATCTCAGCCTTTAAAAGATCTGCACCAAGCCAGCAGGACAAAAATATAATTCCATCCTTTCATAATGTAATGGCCTATATTCTCTTTTTAGCATGTTGTCATGTGCCTAAAGTCTTTGAGATGAAACCTTTCCTAGCATACCCTTTAATACCCATCTCTGCTGGGAGCTCTTTGTCTGCTATGAAAGAACAGAAATGACCGATATCAGGAAGATCAGGTCCTTTTTGCCTAGGAAAACATGGCATTTCTCACATTCCTCTGGGTATCTAATGAGTTTTGTGTGTAAGGTGCAGAAACAATCTGCATAGCGAGAACCAAAGATTAGAGTCAAAGATGACCCAGAAGGGAAGTAGATTAAAAAGAGGTTTCAAATGAGAGAGGTATTCAAATACACAACATGCAAACACACAGAGACAGGCACAGACACAGACACACACAGGGTTGAGGCAGCTGATGTGATTCCATTGTTTCTTATGTGAGTACTCTTCCCTGAAGGTGTGATGGCATGCATTTTAAATCAAAGGACATTGAAAGAAATAATGCATTTGCAGCCACAGATAAAAGCAACAATGCTGGACGTAAGAACAAAAGCAGATGGGATACATCTGTGTCTCTGGGGATTAAGTGACATAGGGCAGTGACATGCTTTACATTCTCAGAAATCTGCAAAATATACAAAGTAAGGTGGGTGGTTTTTTATAGCTACCAAAGCATTAGAACATGTCACATTTTTGTAAGTGCTGTTACCATTCCAATTCTTTATGCCAATGAAGTTGCCTGTGAAACAACCTGCTTTTTCTCTGATACTACTCCAGTTACTTCCCCCGTAACTCATAACTGCATATAGTATGTGTGTGTGTGTGTCTTCCTGTGATCGTTCTATTTGCATTCCCAAAGAAATAGCTAAAAATCCCTGTAAGAGTACAGTGATAAACTAAAAAGAAAATAAATAATAGAAGAGGAGCTATGGCAGGAGTCTGCAGGTTGTTAGGAAAATACTTGGAAGTTCTAGGATTTAGCTCTAATACCTATAGGTTTTCCTAATGGCTTTTTGCTCTCTAAATGTTCCAATTATAACAAGATTGTATACAATCATTACACACCAAAATATAACAATACCTCTCAGTATAATGAAGCTGTTTTTCAAAAAAGGCCAAAACTCTACTCAATTTCTTTTAGGAAACAGTAAAACAAACAAACAAACAAACAAACAAACAAACCCACCAAAAGAGAGGGAATGTGGCAAAGTAACAATACAGAGGAAAAAAAAAAATGACATAGATGTGGTGAAATACCTGCAGAAGGTACAAGGCGAGTGAGTAAATACCACAAACACAATATCGCTGCAGTTTAGGACCTTCTATGAAGTAGCAGGGGACAAAATATTTAAAAGCAATGATGTGATGGACTAGGAATATGCTGTTGATTTTAACTTACTGTGCTCTGCAAAGAGATTGTATATGCAAACGATTCTAGGAACTGTTTTTGAGAAGGGAAGAAAAAAAAGGCATGTTTTGTAATTCAGAGACAAGTTGGCATGCGATATGTGTAAATATAAAGTGATAAGGGATGAATATGAAAACCATTGGTCCTTTAGGTACCAATAACTCCCATATTCTTGTATGAATAAAGTAATAACTTGTGTGTAAGGCTCAGGCCTCTGCCAAAAGAAATGAGCAACAGCTAGAAAACATTCAGCTAGCAGCTGGCCCAGCAAAAGGTTCAAAGATTATGAAAACAAAACCAGGGAACACTATGAACCAGAGGTGGCTGAAAACATCTTGGAAATCCATGTCCTTCCACCCACCTTCTTGTTAATGTTTCATTATTTATTCTTCACTGTGCACAGCAAGCCATTATGTGGCCCACACCAGGGATGCTCAGTCAAGGAGCTGACCACTTTTGGAGCAAACCTGGGTAACTGGCAAGGGCTGGGCTCTTGCCTTGTAGCTCAGGGAGCTCTGCATGCAAAGCAGAGC
Organism: Phoebastria nigripes; assembly: GCA_035582835.1. Classification (NCBI taxonomy): domain Eukaryota; kingdom Metazoa; phylum Chordata; class Aves; order Procellariiformes; family Diomedeidae; genus Phoebastria; species Phoebastria nigripes. The sequence goes on along the minus strand of JAYKAV010002882.1, from coordinate 101,813 downwards.
AGGAGGATCGACCAACCAAGACCAGACATGACAGCACAGCTCCTAGGAAAGGAGGGAGCATCTGCCTTCCTGGGGATGGCATATGGATAGTCTGGCCAGAGCTAGCTGCAATTTTGACAGCCATTCCTACCAGACAATGCTGAACAGCCTTCAGCCCCAACAAACACTTGCCCRGATCTGAACCCAAACCCACAGAAGAAACAAGGACTATTAAGGTCGCACAGTGGGGAGGTCGGGATGACACTCAAGCATGGAAGTGGCAGTCCATGCCCAGAGGATCACACCCGGATAGAGAAGGTGGAAGAGGTTTGTTGTTAGCCTGCAGCTGTATGCCTAGAGCCCTATGTCTCCTCAACAGACCATGGAAAATTGTAGAGGAGCAAACCAGTGCAACCAGTGAAACCATACGCAGCACACAAGGAAGGAGGAAGGGCTTTGCTAGTTTTACTCAGGTTTCTCTTTCTTTTTCTTTTTCTTTTTCTTTTTCTTTTTCTTTTTCTTTTTCTTTTTCTTTTTCTTTTTCTTTTTCTTTTTCTTTTTCTTTCTTTTTCTTTTTCTTTTTCTTTTTCTTTTTCTTTTT
>JAYKAV010002882.1:1918-101165 GCA_035582835.1 Phoebastria nigripes | reverse complement strand
TTTTTCTTTTTCTTTTTCTTTTTCTTTTTCTTTTTCTTTTTCTTTTTCTTTTTCTCTCTCTTTTTCTCTCTCTTTTTCTCTTTCTCTTTCTCTTCCTTGTTCTTTTTCTTTTTCTCTTTCTTCTTCTTGTTATTTTTATGTTATTTATTTGTTTGTTTGTTTGTTTGTTTGTTTATTTTTCTCTTTCCTTTTCTCTTTCATTTTTTTTCCTACCCAGAGGTTTTGGTTATTTATTTTAGTTTTAGCTTTGCAGCCAGAGCAGATATCTGAGTTACACCAAGATCAGCGTGTCTTAGGTCACCAGAAAACATGCAGGCCAATTGAGACAGCTCTCCTTGGCATCACTGGCAACAGGACACGAGGAGTGCAGTCTGAGCTTGAGCTGACATCAGCCAGTACCAGCTTGATCTAATTTAATTGCAGTGTCTCAGAGAATTCAAACCCCTTTATAGATACCATGAAGGCTCACAGTCAGTATGAGACACCATGTGTGCAAGCCTCATCAGAGGTGCCTCTCTCCCTCTAGCTATGAATCCACACTTTGTCCAAATACAAGGATGCAGTTATTAATTGCTTCTAGGCTTGCTTTGAGGAGGTCTCTGCAAATTTTTTAAAAACATACAATTATCCCATGTTTCAGTCCTGGACTCTCGGCCAAACCTGTCTGGGACATTGCAACAACTCTGCATTTAATAAAGAGGATGAAATCTCACATGCAGACCATGCGTGTGGAAGAAAGACAGAGCTCAGACTGTAAGCTAACAGCAAGATGACTTGCTTTATTCCCTGCTGAAATAATTCAAGGCACGCATGTTGTAGGGGAACAAAAGAGGGGAAGGACAGCTTTTCAGATACATTTCAGAAATAAGCCCATAGGGAAACTGCCATCTTCTGTTTTCTTGCTACAGGTTCTTCCGTCGCATCATAGGACTCCCTGATCCAGCACAGAGGATACCACATGGTCCCACCCTACCTGGGGATTTCCCTGGTCTCACAGTAATGCATTTGGAGGGACCCACATTTTCTTGTATCTCCTGTTAGAGGAGGTGGTAACATTCTGCAATACAGAAGTAGCTCCTAGGCAGGTTACCTCGCTGTGCAATTCTCAGCAATTCCATCCTAGAAAGAAAGATTAAATTCAACTATAGCAWGTATTCCCAAGAGATTGGTAGCAGTTTATAGGTCTTGTTGATCAATCAGCGGGCTTATTGCAGACTTCTTTGCACATGCAGAAGCATGGGAGGAGATTCAGAGAGGTATTTAAGAGCTGAATGTAGTCCATGAATACCTCTGTTGTCCATAGAGCTCTTCACAAAACCACCAGGGGATTGGTTGCCTTGTGCCTCCCAATTGCCTGCAAACTCCAGGAGCAGTTTAGGGAACCATTTCAGATTATTCAGAGAGTAAAGCTTGAGGGACAACCTAGTCTTTGGTCTAGTAACTCCATGACTCCTTTGTACTGAGGAGCCCGGAACTGGACCCAGCACTCCAGGTGTGTCTCACCAGTGCTGAGTAGAGAGGAAGGATCATCTCTCTTGACCTACTGGTGAGGTTTTGCCTGATGCAGCTCAGGATGCTGGTGGCCTTTGCTGCAAGGGTGCATTGCTGGTTTATGGTCAACTTGGTACCTATAAGGACCCCTAGGGCTTTTCTGCCAACTTGCTCTCCAGCCAGTGGCCCCCCAGCCTATCCTGGTGCCTGGGGTTACTCCTCCTCAGATGCAGGACTTTGCACTTCCTTTCACTGAACTTCGTGAAGTTCCTGTCAGCCATTTCTCCAGTTTTTCGAGGTCCCTCTGAATGGCAGCAAAGCCATGTGCTGTATCAGCCATTCTTCCCAGTTTTGTACCATCTGAAAACTTGCTGAGGGTGCACTCTGTCCCATCATTCATAACCATGTTAAACAGCATTGGCCCCACCATCCACCCCTGGAGTACTCCACCACTGGCTGGCCTTCAGCTGGACTTTGTGCTGCTGACTACAACCCTCTGAGCCTGACAGTTCAGTGACTTTTCAATCAACCTCACAGTTCATTTATCTACCCTGTAAGGCATAGACAAATGTCTACGAGGATGTTCTTGGAAATGGTGTTAAAAGTCTTGCTAAACTTGAGATAAACATCATACACTGCTCTTCCCTCAAATTTTAATGAGCTTGTATGTTTTCCTACTGCTTCAAAGATAATTCAGAAATAAGGAGGACACTGTCTGAGGCAGTGGGGCATAAGAGGCTCTCTGTTGCTCAAAGATCCTTTATCTAGAAATCATCATGTCCTTTCCCAGTTACTTGTACTTTCCTGTAACATACATAGGCAAGTAAGTCTGGCATTGCTTTTGGGAGACTGACCTGGCAACCTTAAATATTGACATCCAGCTTCCAGCCTAGTTTAAAAGACGAAATAGTGCCACTGCTTTTGGTTAGATTTCTGTGACTAAGGGGTAGGCAGTGGTAAATCTTATTCTACCACTACTCCTGAGAGATCCAGACTTCGCCATCACCAGCAAACACTCCATTTAGCACACAGAGATGTAGTGTCACAATGCATTAGCACAAGCACTAAAGGGGGAAAAAACAGAAGTCTCTCTGGAGTATGAAACATTAAGTATTTGAAGATTGCAATTTAAAGAAAAAGTCTATGAAAATACAAGTCTGACTTGTCATCCACCTCAATTCCTTCTCCAAAGCAGCTGTAGCAGAGAGATGGCAGTGTGACTAGACTAGCCAGGTCTTTGTGGTACCAACAGCTGCCATGGCTATCTGCCAGGACACCCTAAAGGCTCCACTGCTTCTGAATCTATGTAATTTTGTAAGCAAAACCATGCAGCACACAAACATGTGGTCACCAATGCCAACTCAGCAGGCTAAGAATAGATCAGCTAAGGCTATGTTAACAATTTTGGATACAAGAGGTTGCAAAGGAATAGGATCACATTACAGAGGGCAGAGTTGAAGAAAGGATGGAAAACCAGGTGCAAAATTGCAGTACTGGGCTACTTCAGCTCACAAAGTTTAACAGGCAAAGGGGCCTGGCTTCAGCATGGTTAGAGCACACAGTACAAAGACAGCTTCCTGAAGCACACACCAAAGGGTTATGCTGAGATCTGTCCAAGTCAGACCTCCCTTGGAAGGGCTGCATTAATGCACCATGACAGCAATGGTACCAGGGCACTCTAGCAGCCCAGCTGACTTCCAGTGACTGGTGAAGGGCACTTTTCCTTTGTAAAAGCTGAGGCAGCCAGTTTAAAAGGAAGGTTAAAGACAAATATTACATAAGTACTCAAGATGAGAGCAATAGTGCAGGCAGTCATTTCTTCCCTAAAACACAGGAACATAGCGGGGTGGTGGTGGTGGGGTGGGCAGGTGAGGGAAAGGACAGCAAATTTGCTCAGAACAGAGAGCTTCTTTCCATAGAACAATGTGTTGTGATTTTCATTGGTTTCCTTTCCACAGAATGATGTTACAAGGGAGTTGGGGTCTGCTGAGGCACTGGAAGCAAGTATTAAGGCCATAACAGAGGACCTAAATCACTACTTTGCAGTGATTACTCATGCTGATGAAGGAGAGATACTGTGGCCAGAGCTTGTCTTTGCCAATGGTGAAAACATAGTATCCAATACTGATGTGTCAGCAAGGGCTATTAGAGCAGTGCCTACAGCATCTGTTCCTCTGGATCCCCATGATCATGTAATGTATTACAAAAGAGCAGAGGGGGCCCATGAAGATGATTTGTTGGTGTAACTTACCAAAATAAATGAAAATACTCTTCCTCCTTGTTCACCAGGCACTGCCATACTGGAAAGCCACAAAGCTCCCTTTAGTATCAGGAAAACTGAAGAGAACAAAAATTAAATAGACTTATAAACTTTTTACAAACTAAATTTATTATTAGCTTTAAAAGGCATGGCTGCTGTGTTGGAGGGAGAGCAGCTTGTCCAGGCTTGCAAGGTTTACTGAGCACAGTAAGACTCTGGGGAAGGCAGAACTGGTTGTTATGGTTTGTTTGTATTGTCAAAAAGATATTCATCATAACTACTGTGAGAGGAGTCCTGGTCTCAATGTGCAGAACTCTGCTCAAGAGTTAAAAAAAGTCACACACAGAGACCAGGAGCTGCAATGGATAAAAAATCCTTCAGTCCAAAGTAATAATAATTTAGAGTGCAGATTCCTTGCCAGGGATAGGATTTCTACAGGTCAGGGAATACGCACTCATGCTGACAGGACTGGTTTGGCCTCAGGGAACCTGCAGCCCATGACCCTCACTCTGTTAGATGCAGCTCTTAGGTAGAACTCAGGCTGCCACTGGCCAGAGCACCAACACATACACTGTGTTGGGGGACCCAAGCTCCTGGGCAGTGTGTCCCAGCAAAGTGCTCACCTTCCTGTGGGAAGGACTGCTACCCTGCCCCATCCATGGTTGTTGTGGCAAGGAAACCTGGTCACGCAGGTTAGATGGATGCTCTCCACACCCACCCCAAAGCTGGGGAACAGGGGCATCTTGCAATTTAAGCATAGACTGAAATTCTGCTAGTCTTTAACATGCTCATGTGTTTGCATGACAGCTTCTGTGTTGAGGCTGTTCCCAGTGGAAGCTGAGTTAAGCATGTAACACCAGAAATTCAGTATCATTATACATACCTGCCAAATACTCTAGCCTTCATACCATCACCTCATGAGGTGTTAATAAAGTGTGCTGCCATCAGAAGGAAAAAAGGCAAGGGAAGTAAACCAAAGCCTGGAAAGACTGCCACACAAAACTGAAGAGGGTATGAAGAAGGCTTGTTACTGTTTCCTGAGCACAGGAAAGGGCCTGATAGATCAGCTCCAAGAAATAAGAATACCTGTTACTCAGGCTGGGTAAACACACAATATGTCCAAATAATACCAGCTCTGGCTTACAGCAGCCAGTCTCTAGGAAATAAGAACAAGCAAATAAAAGTGCTCTGACTGCCTTCCAGGAAGCTGTCGGGTAGTTTTGGAGCCACATCTCCACTGACCATCAGCAGGAGGGGCACCAAGCGGGGGGACATTTACTCAGAGCCCCAAAGGCTGTTCAGTAGATTCTGAGTGTTAGCAATGAGTTAGAGTGTTAGTAGTTAATTTTTTTAAGAGCTCATCAGTCACGTATGCAGAAAAGCTGTGTCTGCCACACCCATGTGCAGAATTTTGGGGATATTTTTGGGAACTGCTTTCAAATTACAAACCTATTAAGAGGGTTTTTTCAACAAAACAGACAAACAATGGGGACAGTGTGACCAGCCTGAATGACAGATGCCTTCTTTCTTTTCCCCTAGTCTCTCAGCAGGGCGAAAGCCAGAGACGCTTGTACAGAGGACTGCTGAGAAACTACAATCGTCTTGAACGACCTGTAGTGAATGACTCCCAACCCCTTGTAGTCGAGCTCCAGCTTTCTTTGCTGCAGATAATTGACGTGGTAAGTTACCTGCTGTTCTGTTCTCTACGACACCTGTTCAGCATAACAAATTTGATCTCTCGTGTAGGGACCATACTTTTCCTCTTAATCAGGTTATCAGAGTTGAAAGCAGACTGTCTTTGGCTAAGCATCCCCCCTAAATGCTGGAGTACGTGCTTTGACACTTTGGAGGAGTGAGTATCCTCCTAAGTGCACAGCCATCTCTGATACAACATGAGCTGCAAGGAGATGTAGTTTTTTCCATTTGTTTTAAACAGAAGAAAGAATTCAATAAATTAGAAGCCATGTGTTACTACAAATTATTGATGATACGTTCTTCTCAGAGTCATGCGGGATCCAATAACTGAAGACCATGTGAAGCCTTCAAAGCTACCATCATTGTACTTACACTTTTTCATTAGACACTACAATGGCATTGGCCTCTTCTCCCATCATGTCTTTACCATGCACTACAGTTGAAGGAGTCTGCCCTGAGATGAGGTTAGAAATATATAAAAGCAAAACCTGGAGGCACAGCCTTCTAATTGTCTTGACTGCAACAGGCTTTTTCAGAATTGGAGATTTGACCCATGGAAAATTTTAACGTAATAATCCAAATCCCTTTTTTCATCATGAAGAGGATTTGGTATGATAAACCATGATATATAGAGATAATTTCTTTCATCTACATGGAAAAAAACAAGCCAGGAGAACAATTTTGACCACCTTCACCCTGTCAACACAGCAAACAGCTCAATACGTTAGTGTTCCTTTGCTTATCCTACCCTTTCCATAGTCAGTATTATAGGCTGGTTTCCAATACACTGTCACTGTCACAGAGGGAACAAGGAATAGAGAGAGATATGTTGCAAACCTTTGTGCAGTTGCAAACAAATTTGGCAGAGGCCTCAAATATTTAAACTTTTTAAAGCTCTCACAATCTTTCTGAAAATGCGTAGTGCACCAGGTGCTCTCCCTGGAGGGGTAAGCAGGACCCTGAAAGTCTAGTCCTCCAGCATTGTGCCATACAAAGTGGCAGGTCCAGCCAGTTGTGGTGCTCCTGGAGACAGGCAGCAGCCACTCAGGCAGGGTAAGCAGCTTTCTGTTTTGAAATGCTAGCAACCGCATTGAGCTGGAAGAGAGAGGAGATCAGTATTCTCAAATAAGTCACTCATTCATGGCAGGAGCTCACAGTCCTCTTCATGAATGAAAGAGCAGAGAAATCCTCCAGCTAATTTCAAGTAAATTTCAGCAAGCAATTCCAGGTTCAGCAGAGGCGTCTTAGCTCCAGAGATGTTGCTCCAGCCCTTCTTTTTCTGATGGTATTTTCTTGCAGTAATTTGAAGGTTGGGGATGGTAAAGGGGACTTTTTAGCCTTAGGACTGTGACCGTACATTTTCAAAGTCAGTCAGGAGGAGTTACATAAAACCTTTTCTCAGCTGGGTTTCACATTCATCCTTTCAGGAAATCAGTATTTCTTTAAGCACTTTATCTACATTATGTTAATGTCCATTACAACAAATTTAATTCCAGTCTTCCCTTTTGATAGTCCACAATAGGAAAGAGGTAATCTAAATGGTCATACATACCAGAAACAAAGCTTTGCTTCCCTCCATCTCTGCACACACTACAGATGCCAGAAGTTAATCAGCTCAGAGCATTAATGACTTGTCCTAGGCTCATGGTCTTGCACACATGGTGTTTTTAAAAAACATCCAGAGTCACCTGAAGTGTTTATCTTGCATGATGTAAACAGGTGCCTGTCTCCTCTGGGGAGGGACAGAAAATCCCTTGGCATTTGAGTCCCTGTAGTAGAAGGGTCACTGTGACATCAACAAGTGGCTAAACCAACCAGCCTGAAAATCCACAAAACACTGCTCCCATGGGTCCCTAAATCAGGAAGCAATGCAGGAATATGCCAGCAGCAAGCAGGTCGTGAGCATGGACACAGCCTCTCAGCCTCCATGGCTGGCTGGACAGACTGCAGTGTATGGATGCTTCAGCTGCTGAAGAAAATGTCTGTTTAAAAGGAGGGTTGTGATAGCCACAGTGATGTAAAGCATAGCAGGCAAGGTACAAAGGAGAGGTAACCTCTATTAGCTGGCACACCACGAGGCAAACCAAGCGGGTCTCTCTCTGTTCATTCAGATGGGAGGCCGGGGGTGAGTAGACTCTGCCTCCTCAGCTGCCCTGCCTGGCACAAGACAAAGCAACTGGTGCACAGTTGCTTCTTGCTTGGGGAAGGGGATAGACAGCATCACAGTCTTGGCAATGGTGTATGCACTAAGAAAGCGCAAAGCTCCTCTTTCTGAGGACTGGTGTGTCCAGCGTGTTCCATTACCATAACAGAGCAGGGTGCTAGGCAAGGTCCCAGCCTGAGGGGACTTCATGCACCATGCTCCCTGGGGAGGAAACAGGGACTCCATGCTCAGGGCAGTATGGTGTGCCAAGGCATACAACAGTACTGCTGGATTCACTGGGATGCTTTGCAAGTAGTCACTGCAACGGATGTGAGACAGTGGACCCTGGACTGGTTTCCCTGCGGGAGGAAACAATGTAAAGAAGATGAAAACAAGTCTCCTGTTTTATTGTTGCATGGAAGGAAGAAAGGGTCTGCCACTGATACTCACAGAAACTCACTCCATACCCTTGCCAAGACCTGGCATCACATCTAATGCACTTCTACCTGGATCAGGTTCCATGATGAACCTCCATAAGTCTGTTTCCTACACATACTGTATTATAACATAATGAAATCTAAATTCACCTTCTGCAGCCAGCCTGCTGAGAACAGCATTGATGACAATCTAGATTCACTTTGCTACAYAGAGAGGAAAGACAGCTCTGAGGTCCCTGTGGTTTGCCAAATAGTAGTGACAAGTGACTACCTAAAATCTCACCTCCTCTTCTCACATCCATTCAAAGAAAATTTAAAAGCATGACTACCTTGGATTAGGTTTTCTGCTCCTACCAGCATGTACTTGCCTGCACAGGATCTGTGTGGTTTTTAGTGCTCAAAGCCAGCCGTCACACTCAAAGCTGTGAAGAACATGTTCTCTGCTTGTCACAGTTGTGGTAGACAAATGCAAGTGAAGGACTTCTTGTCATTAGGGTTAGGACTTTCTCCAAAATGATGTTAATTCACTACTACAGCCGAGACAGGCCTTTTACATCCAGGAAACAAATGAGCAGAAAGAGGGACAGTTTACACCCCCTGTTTAGCAGCAGGGCTCAGTTCAGTTTGCCTTGTCCTTTACATGTAAGGACAACTGCATGCTGAGCTGTCTCATGTGTATGCAGTTTCTGAGGGTCACTTTTGCTTGGAGCCTGCCCTCCACCCTTTCCTGGCAGAAGCCAGGCACTCCTTGTGCATCAGCAAGGCATTTGGCTGGTGACCTCTCCCACAGAGCGCTGTCAGGCCCTGCTGTACCCTGCCAGCCCAAGCAAGTGTAGACCACATCCAAGACTACTTGGAACAAAAATTCTCTTCTTATTTTGTCTAAGAGTCCAGCCAGTTGCTCAGGCTAGAGCAATTAAGAAATGAGGCATGACATTTTTCACAGCAGAGGAAATGCAAGCATTTTTCCCTTTGCTCAATGTGATAGGAGCCTGCTAGGTAGAAACCATTTGTCATCATGAATGATGGTTTTCATTGCTCCTGTTGGCATTTGCAGGGGACCTTATCTGAAGGTGTCTACATCCTTTGTGTGGAAGCACTGGTGAGGTATTTAAAAAAAATACAGTCTCTATTTTGCAGCTTGCTTACTGTTAGTGATACTATTTACCATTATCTTTGGGTCAGTGCATCAGTACTACTGCAACAATAGCCTCACTGCACTGGGTGGTCCACTGGAAAAGCTTGTTTTATTAGCTTTCTAGGCCTCATGTTTCCTCAAACTGCAAGTTTAAATGTACAAAGAGAAAAAGAAACCAAGCAGTCAACCAGCAGAAGAGTAAGAAGATGAAAACCATGGCCAGACCAGAAATGTATCACACGTTTTTAAAAAACCCTATAAATAAAGAGCCTAATTTTAAGAAGAGTGCTACAAGGTGGCTGCACAATGCTGCAAAGATAATAAATGCCTCAAAATCCCCTTCCAAAAGCAAACACACCTCTGAGGTTTCCAGTAACTACTGCGTTGTTGCTTTTCAGAGGCTGTACGCTGCTAAGCATCCTCATTAGCCTTGTGCAAGGAGGGCCTAGCCGCTGTGCTGCCCCTGACAATGTAGTCTTCTGCAGAGCTACCCTGAGGGTCTGGCTTTTTGGCTCCCTGCATATGGCGAAGTCCCGTAGTACTTTTCTTCTCCATGTCCACCCTTCTAGCTACCACTTACCCAGAAAACCACCCCAGCAGCTGACAGGTTGCCCAAGTATGTAATGCCACATGGTTGTTCAGGTGCTCTTGTGGAAATTTCCTCCTGTTTCAGAGGGCATAACGACTAGAAAAAGGGACTGAGAATGCCCAGTGGGAGGCCAGAAAAATACTGAAAAAAACCCCAACCACCTGTGAGTCATTTTGCACTTCCAGAAGCCAAAAAATACATCATTTTACTGTATTTTGGGCTGCAAACCCAAACCAAATGCTATACCTGGAATATTTAGTATGTACTGTTTTGATTTGATTGAACAGTGTGTAAAATGGTTGTACATCCTAGGGACTGAAGGATCATCCCAAACCTGATCACATGCTTGCAAACAATCCCACTTAAGCTGCAGATTTTGTTGCTGCAGTGTGTCAAAGCTCTTGACAGGTTTGGAACATAGTAAGGCAAGGTAACAGAAGAGTTTAGTGGGGCAACAAAGAACAAAGATTCAGGTTTTCTCCTGAAAACTGGGTCTGTGCCTTGCTGTGCAGGGAAACCAAGGGAAAAGATCTGCACATACTTTCCCTGAGCCCTCAGATGCAGTCATTACCACTATAAGCAGCATACTATCTTAGCAGCACAGCAGTTTTTATCTTCTCTGCCAGGAACTTATCAAACTGTTGGGGTCAAGCTTTAGCTTGCACTGGTTTTCCCCTAAATCAGAGACTGCAGCCCTGGAGGGGTTGGGTTTTTTTTTATTTTGGGTTGGTCTGGTTTTTTTTTTGAGGAAGTGTTTGGTGAGAGAACAACTTTTAAATGCAGGCATCTCTTCACATCCGAGATGCCCTCATCAGCCTGCTCAGTTCCCGGGTGATCTGCTCCTCAGTTAGCAGGACACTCGAACTCAGTCCCCAAGAGCCAGTGTGCAATGAGCTCTTTGCTGGAGAGTTCTCCATTTGAGTGAGAATTGCCAAGCTAAAGGCTGCCTGTCAGTAGACTCTGTGCCATAAGGTGAAGGTGAGAAGGCAGGAGGAAGGCGACATCCAGCCCTGTGGTACCTTCTGTCTGACACAGCCCTCGTAGTGTCAGTTTCTTCACATTATCTCTGTCAGATCTGAATGCCTTTAGCAGTTGATTTCCTTGCTTTTAAGTGCTTTTGTTTCATAAGCTGCAAGATAGAGAAGGGCCCTGTTAAACTCTGCCAACTTGTGAAAACAACTCTGCTTTCTCATCTGAAAATGTGCTTATTCATTCTGGCAGGCGTTAATGTAGCTCAGGCACTGTTTCTCYCTTTGCGAGGTGTGGCTGGAGGCAAGAGGTGCCACAGGGCTGCGAGGCAGCCAGTGCTGGCAGTGGTCCTGCCAGCACGGCAGAGGAGGGTGGCAGGCAGCCGCGCTGGCCCCGGGTGCTGCCCCAGGGGCAAGCCAGGCCATCAGCCTCCCAACCATCCTGTCCTCTAGGACAGAGGCTTTCTAGGGCTGGTTCTGCAGGTGAATTGAACAGCCAGAAAGTTCAAGGGTTAAATTTCTAGCTCTAATTCTCCTCTCCCTTCCTAAACTAACTTTACAGCAGCTAAGTCATCCCGTCCCACCCTTCATCCCAGCACCATCACATGTCCAAATCTCTGCAGTGGGTGTTATGTAGCAAACCCAGATCAACAGACAAGTGATTCAAGGAAACAAATACAAGTATGCCAGTACACGAAAGCACCTGTTCACATATTATTCCCAATATAGTATCAGTATTCACTAGATTAAACCATAATCCTGATAGTACACCCTGTACAAATCTTTTATGGATAGATGACTTCAACAATGTAAGCTTGACCACTCAAGGCCGAAACACAGAGTATATGAAAGAGAGAAAAGTAATAAGGAAAGGATTATGAAGCAGGTATTCTGAATTTTATTTAATTACAATGCATTGATAAGTGCTAGAGAGAGAAACTGACTCTTTCAACCCTTCTAGATTAAAGTATCTTACTTTTGCCTCTGCTAGTAATACCTTTGCATTTATTTGTGGGCTTCCTGCGTAGCCTTTGCAAGCTATGTTTACTTTGTTTCTCTTGTATAGAACTACTCTACCAAACCACGTATCTTTCCAGAAAGTTTTTTCTTCACCAGAAATTTCAGTCTCATCTTGCAGGAGCAAATTCAGTGAGACCAGAGCAGTGAGACTGATGCAAAATGGTGTAACTGAGAAAGAAAACAGACTGGACATCATTATAAAAGCTGAAAATCAGTAATTACTGATCATGAATAGTAGTCATTAAAATTCCAGGCAGAAAAATTACAGAAAGGTTTCTAGACCAACAGATTCATTAAATCCCAAACTCTCTCTCCTGGTCATAAAGCTCACTTACTGTGACCAATTTTGAACTCTGGGAAGAAAAATTAAATAATTGGCCTCTTCATTAGCATGGAAGGAGCTTGAAAATTGGGAAAACCAGGGCTAATTGAGCCATGAATTAGTATTTTGACTGCCTTCTGAGTGCCAGGCATTATCAAAATGTCAGTCTCACGAAACCAATTAAACACGCAACACGTGAGTTTGCTAGTACAATGAAGTTAGGCACCATGGGTATTATGGCTTCCTGTCTAATACTACTTTGTGCACACACTTGCAGGAAACATTATGATGAAGCCTTCATTACCTGAATTTTACCTGCAGCTTTTTTTCATTGGCTTCTGCCTGGCTCAGGGCAGAGTGGAGGGGACTTACTTAGTGAGCAGCAATTCAATAATTTGCTTTCTCTCAGCATGGTGCCCCAAGGTGTACTTGGTGTCTGTGGCTCTAACAAAAGAATGACTGATTTGCTTCTGGGGTTTTCAGTGGTGGTTAACCAGCTTGGGCATTTCACAATAACTAACCAATTTTCTGCCTGCCTGGTGAAAAGACTGTGCTATGCTGTTTGAAGATGTGGGAATTTAGATATTGAGCCCATGGATATTCCTCAATCTTGGGTAACTACTTTGAGCTATCAAGGATTTTTAAGACACTTTAGTACTTTTACATCAGCTCCCCAAGGTGCACAGGAGCAAAGTTTATTTAAAGTGAGATTTTCCTGATTATCACTCAGGAACTTAATAGCAGTGGCAGGGAAAGAAAGTTGTCCTTTGGAGAAGCACTCACCTGCTTGAAATGGAAAACATTTTCCACATCTCCTTCCAGGAAAGGCAGCAGGGTCCCCAGAAATCAGAGACTTCTCCTGGCCAGGGTTCACTGTTGCCAAGGGACAGAAGCTGGCATGGGGCAGGGGCACTGCAAATGGTCACATTTCTAAAGCCACCAGTTGCAATAAAGCAGTTAAACCAAAGCTGTTGGGGTGGCCTTGAACCTAGTATTTCTTAGTTTCTCAGTGTTTGGAAGGTTAGTATTTTAACACTCTGTTCTCTGAGTGTAACTCCTGAGAGACAATGACTTCAGCTCCTCAGTAAAAATCTTTCCCCCCATTTTCCATCCCTGATCACAGGCTTTAAGAGCTCGCTTGAGTTTTGGAACAGGCCTACATGCCCTTACTTTGCTATGCTGTGCTGTCACAGCAGCATGCAAATACAGGAAGAAAAAGCAAAGGCAGCCTTGCAGATAGCCTGAGTGTGAGTCTCTGATAAGTACCCARGGTTGGCCTATTTGGGACCTTTCTCAACCCTCCTCCCACTGCTGTCCCTGTGATTTCAAATGCTGAAAAAGGCAATGAATAATGAATAGCTTGGAATAACGATTCATGTCTAGTCCTGTTTATTGCAAAACACATGGAGGGCTATTTCAGGATGAGGTATCTGCCCTGGAGAATATACAAACCACCTACATGCTACGTGTGGATGAGCTGGGATTTTAATGGAGGACTGACTGCTTTCGGATGGTGACATAATATCCTTTCCCCCAGGAACCAAGCATGTATGTCAGTTCATCCAAGCAGTCAGAGAGCAGCGCTGTGCTGGAAAGCCATGTGAGGCCCTCTGACCCAGCTCCTGGGGTTTCCATGAGAAGCATCTGTGAAACAATGGGACAAAGCTGGTGGCTTCACTCTCCTCAGGACCCTGTAGCAGTGTGGGGACAGGGAGTCCCTGGAATTTGCAGGTCTTTGTTGAAGGGCTTGAGGTCAAACAGTCTCAAAACCAGTGCTGGAGTCCATAACGTGACACACTTCACAGCAGTCCTGATCTTCAGGCACTGCTGAGAAGCTGCATCTTGGAAAAATAAAATTAGTTTCCTAAGGCAGGTATCCACAGCCCCGGGCTGCAGTTGAAGGTCTTCTCACATATGCAGGGCAAGAACAAGTCTGCCTTTTTTCACCACAGCGGCAGTGTAAATTGGAAAATGTGGGCAAAAAGCCAGGTAAGGCACAAATCTGCAGGCTTGGCAGACTCTGAGTCACAGTTGTGTGAGTGAGTGGGAGGGCTGCCTCCTCTGATGCCCTGGCTGGCAGCAGAAAATGGCATTTCTTCCCTTGTTCCTTCCTCCCGCTCTCGCCTTTGGTGAATGTGCAGGTTCAGTACTTCCTGCAGCAGCTTTTGCATCCAGGCCTTTGCATTTAACATCCGTACCAAAGCAACTGGTTGGTCTCTGACGTACCAGGAGCCAAGGCCTTCACAAGGAACACCTTTCACAGACTTTGTGGCCATGCATTATGTTTCCTGAGGAACATGGCTGGCATCTCTGCATTTGCAGGCTGTTCTCACACAGACCGTTTGAAAGTCGTGCCCTTCCAAGTACAGCATTCTCTTAAACTCTCCACTCTCACCACAAGTGATTGCTCCTGGCTCCAGAGGTTTGCAAGGGGAGGAGTGTGATCTGACAGTGGCCAGGCCCTCCAACATGTAAAGCTCCTGCTACAAAAGCAAGTGTGCAGACTGCTGCTGTAAGCAGCAGATAGGGGAGCAATGATACTCCCCCCAGAATGCTCTTCGGGGGAGGACAACCCTGTGGGTGGTTAGAGGCAGTGGGACCAGGCAGCCTTATGCCGCTACCCAGTGCAAAGACCAAATGCAGATTGCGCTGCTTGCCCACAGTGAAGGGACATGTGTCTCTCCAAGAGAGGAGAGGGACGAAGAAAGGCATGGCCTCAAGGAGAAGCCAGTGGCAACAGATGGGAATGTGGCTCAACCTTAGGTGAAAAACACTTACGAGACATCACCTCCAACCATTCATAGGAGAAAAGACAAAAGCAACAAAATGAGAAAAGCAGGAGGGTGCGGGTGTTCAGCTGTGAGCTCTTAACTATATCCTCCTTGGCTTGACAACATTGGCCTGGCTGCATCTCCGTCCTGATGGGCAAAGAAATTCTTAGCAGGCGTTGGTGGATGTTTGTTCATCCTTTGTTATTCCAGTGTATTTTTGTATCTCTCCCCAACCTTTCACCTTGACTCTGGGCCATCCCCTCTGATTCCCATCTTCCTCCTCAGGGTGCTTTGTTAAAGGTATTGAGATGAAGTACTTAAACATCAGCTATCTATCTCTTCAAAGTTGATGTTACCATGGCAACATTTATTCAAACTTTTTAATGAGATCCCTGAAATATAAAGGCTGTCCAGTGATGCTTACTGAATGTTGCCAAGGCAACCCGGATTTTCCTCAAACTGGTTTTGTGGGACTTCAACCATACAATGCATTTAAGCTGAGTTTTAGTTAACCAGCTGAAGGTTGAGGGCAGATGGGTGTTTCAGCAGTGGAAAGGACTGCCTGCTACAGTCGTAGACTGAGTGTACAAGCATTTGAAAGCCTCATCAATTCCTTTTGACACTCTTGATCAAAATCCTGTAAAGAGATCAATGCCTCTGCTAACAAAACTTTCCAAGTCTCCATGTCAATGTCTCCATGTCTCTTGACCACATCCCTCCTCATATTCAGGCACAAAAACAGTGTTAAAMAAAAAAAAAAAAAAAAAAAGAAAGAAATTAACCGAAGTAGCCACATATGGCCTTTGGTGACCTCTGAGAGTTACCTGTTCAGTTTGGGACTTTTCTGATCAGTGTCTTGCAATAAATCAATGGCTGATTCAACTCCTAGTTCTGTGGTTCTGTGAAAGGACAAGGATTAATGATACCTGTAGTCACCTGTTAACAAATGCCTTACTACACAGATGACACGTTACCATATGACATTACTACTGAAACAGGAAGGGCTTTGGGTTTTTTGTCCATGTGCTATGACCCAGGTAATTATGTGGCTGAGGGCAGTTACATTTTACCTAGATGTTGGCCTGGCAATGGATTCTACTGACAGGCAGTGGTGCAAAAGGCAGGCAGACCTACATACATTGTAAGCTTTGGATTGAGAGCAGGGAAAAGAAAACCAAACTAAAATATTCACATGTTGCAGCATGTGCACCGGAACAAAGCAAACTCACCGTCACTCTCCATGGGTCAAAGGTGGCTGTAGCAATACACAGATATCCAGGGAAAAGGATTAACTGGGGTCAGGCTGGAGACAGAAAGGGGAGAAAGTGACCATATCCAGCCTCACCTGGGATCTTAGCACGGCTGGTTTTGTTGCTTTGCTGCAGGGAGAGCCGAGAGCTGCGAGCCTGCCAAACACAGAGGGAAGGTCATCCCCAAGGCTGACAGTGCCAAGTGAGACAGAAACCTTGCACAGGAAAAGCAGTATGATGGATTATTCAAGTTTTCTCCTGGGAGGAAAGGCATCCTCACAATGAACCTTAAATCCTTCTGCGCAAACCAATGACACAGAGTGAGGAAAGCGCCTTCAGCACTTCCCAAACTCAAGAATTACCTTTTACTTAGGCAAAGCAGTACTGGCCAGTGACCTCATGGGACAGAGTAAGGCACACACACTCTTATTGTTGCCTGTAAAAGTCTTTGTAACAGACAAATACGGTCCCTCCTGTGCCCAGGTATCAGAGATGCACACAGTCCACAGGTCATGATGAAGACAGCAGAAGCTATGATTCCTCTGCAGCTCTGGAAAGGCAAGGCAACCAGACCACTCCAAAGGCCAAACTATTTCCTTACAGGATGCAAAGCTACATGGCTCAGTAAACCACCACACCTGCAAAGATGGAAAGCCTCGTAAACAGCTCTGCCCTTAAAAGCCTCTTGCTCTAACAGGGGATGGATTCAGACTCTAGACTCCCACAGCCCTCACCTCCTGGGCAGCCCCAGCATGCACTCTTCCTCTGGCCAGGCTCCTTGGGGTCCTTCTCTAGAAGGGGCTTAGCAAGAGAGCTACACCTGGACAAATGCCTGCCCAGTGTAAAGTGAGCTTTGCTGCTCCTGCAAACCAGGCACTTCTGGCAAACTCAGATCCTTGTTTGGAAAACTTTCTGTTCCATCCTGTGATAAGAAGGACCCATCAGGCTGCTTCTGTTGATCAGTGGCTGAATGCAGAAATAACATTTTCTGTGTTTTGCTGTCCGTAAAGCCAAACACCCTTTGAAAGCTCAGCAGCCTGAAGGCAAGGATGAGAATAGACTCTGAATGGCCATGAAAACATCCTGAAGTGACTTTTGTTCCCCTCAAGGCTGAGAGAGATGTAAGCAGCCCAAAGCCCTGGTTAGACTTTGTGCTCTTGCTGACTGCTGTTATCAAAAGGCAAGACAAGGAATCATGCAGGGCATGACTACACTGCAGATAAACCTGTAAGAACTCTAACAGAGAAGCTTTCCTTTGACTACAAAACAAATCTGAGAAGCAGGACAAACGTGGTGAGCACAGCAGCCCTGTGAAAAGAAGGCAAAGCACAGCCAAGATAATAAATTTAATGCTACCTGAAGTACATGGCTGATGAATTGCTTGGAGTCAAAGCTGATTATCAAGGTCATTAGCATCTGACTTTGAAAAAGGAGCTCACAGAGGTGTGACAGGGGAGCAGGTAATGGCAACAGACTGTTTTGTCAAATACAGAAGTCAGCCCTAGATGTTTTCCTTTGCAGACATGGAGTCTGTCAAGTATAAACTTACTATGTCAGGTAAAAGGGAGTTTCCCTGTAAATCCAGAGCCACACACGAAAGGCTCCTGACAGGAGGCATCTCCACATGCAGGAAACCCATAGGCCTCCCAAATCTACATTGCACTTTAATGCATCCCCCTGTGGCTCTCAGGTAGCCAACAAAAAGAGGAAGGTCCCCTCCTCCCCTTCCCTATAGGGTGCAATATAGATGGGGAAAATCTTTCATTTTGCACAGGAAAGGAATTGCCTAACTGTTGCAGCCCATCTTTTTGGTCATGGTATTCAGGCTTCTTTAGCAGTTTGCAGAAAGACTTTGCAAAGAGGACATGTGCAGCTTACAAGTATAAAGCGATTATTGATTGGCTAGCAACACAAAATATTGCTAGGATTTAATGAGCAACTCATACGAGCATCATGCTCACCATCCCTAGAACACACCTGAGGAGTCACTGGTGGCCAGGAAGGCATCAGTCAGATGGGGAAGGGCTGGCCTCTGAAGATCCCTGGGACACAGCCTCTGTATTACTGGGTTGCTTTCATTTCACAGGTCAGTTGACACAGATATCTCTGATGACCCCATCAATTACCAGCTCTGTTTTTTTTCACTTTAGGAGTTTATTTATACCTTATTTATTTATACCTTTCCAAGTTGGTGTTTATCCCTTTGAATCTTTCAGCATCTAAAAAAACGTGTCTCAACAAGCTTAGTCCTGTGTGTGATTTTTCTTTCCTTATTTTTCTGCGGACTTTCTTACAATTGCTTCAGCAATTGCAACCAAGGGGACAAAGGGAGTTGCAGATGGACAGGGCCTCTGGAGGCGGGTTGTGGTTTGCACAAAGAGAGGCACATATTTGCTGCCACGCTTTAGGGAGCAGCAGAGAAGTGAAAGAGAAAAGTATGAACAGTATAACATGACATAGAATCCCAGCTGATTTTTGTTTGGCATCTCCCAGCAGCAGAAGCAGTTTAGGCAGGTCTCAAGGGGACTCAAGAAGAGCAGAAGAGGAGGTAGTGTGATAGACAGTTTTGCCTGGAGGACTACGGCAAAGGCCTGTTTCATGCCTGAAGTTTGCTTTTCCTGGGGACAGGAGCATGGCTGCAGAGGACAACTCTGCCCGCAGTGCCAAAACAATCGATCAGGAATCCTCCAGGTCAATGATGTCTCCCTTTCTAGGTTGGGGTGTTTCTGCAACTCCAACAACCCAAGTGAGAGAAGAGAGGTGATCATTACACAGACTAGGTTCATGCTAAGGGTTCAGCAGTACCAGTGTCATGTGTGCTGGGGAATCAGTAATTAGGAGGCTTCTCCAGGTAGTTCTGCTTCATGCATTAGCCTGGGAGTCTGCAGTCACGCAGTAGTTCCTGCATGGGACACACAAGAAGTAAGCCTAGAGGCCTCACAGAAGAAAGCACACACCTAGTGATGCATCTTAGCGTGAGAGGATACAGTCTGCTTTTGAGCAGCTCCAATCTTTCCTGGTGCTTCTGGGGCAGTTTCTTTGCCTATGTACTGTGAGGGTAGCTCTGGAGGGGAGGAGGGGATGAAAGAGAGCATGAATGTAGCTTGAGGTGAGCAGACTGGTATTTTTCCAAAGTGAATAAGGCAGTTTTGGCTTTACTACCTTGTTAGCCAATAAGTACTGCAAAAAAATAGCATAATTTAGGATCAGAGTGAAGCTACCAAAGTAGTTTTTTTGGCTACTTCAGAACTGTGGTTCACCTTGTGTTTTTAGAGACCAGACTTTTTGGATGTTGAGTGCCAATGAAGAGTAGAAGTAGCATGGACTCAAGTGGAGCAGGAGAGGTGGTAGTGAGATAGACATTTGGCATGGAGGACAATGGCAAGCACACACTAACTCATCCTTCTACATTAAGGACATGACCAGAGAGGGCCTGCATGCCCAGGGTACTCTGTAGGGTTTAAATGCCTGGCAGAGCAGTCTACAATTGCAATGTCTCCCACCCCAAACACTGCAGACAGCCATATGTGCTTCTTAGGGCATGAACACACAGAGAGACACATGAATAGGTAGCTCAGCCATCCAGAGGAGCTGGGCACTGGCACCATGTGGTTATCATCATGAGTCTGGGAAGTAACTTGATCTGGAGAGAGCCTGGACCCATGGGTAGGCAGTGGAGATCCTCCTTAGAAATTTGCTAGGCCAACACATCATCTTGCATCTTGGTGAAGCTCCCTGTCTGGCTGTTCTTACAGCATCCTTGCCATAAGTGTTTGCACCCTGTTGGTGCCTCCACGTTCCCACACTTCCATGTTGTACCCTGAGGTTTGATCACTGCAGTCCAGCAATGATCACAGGGTTTGCTGCAGAGTTTCACAGCAGCTTTGTCTGGTGCTAAAACATATCTCTGTCCTTCAGAGATCTCCTTACCTTCCTTGTAATGTAGCTAATCTCTGGTCTCTGCATGAGTTCTATGTTTCTCCTTGGCTATGGAAGAATGGGAAGAAAACAATCAAACAAAAATTTTGTCTCTAATTAAAGAAGAGTAGTGTTTCAGGGGCCCAAATCATAGTTTATTTCATCTTACCTATAGGAAGAGGAGTCATGTTAATGCACCATGGGGTGGCAATCCAGGAGAAAACAGGTTGAAGGTATTTCCACTTTGCTGTGGACAAGTGAGTCACCTGGGCCAGGCCATAGCTGTGTCTTCCAACATGTGCCCAAGAGAGCTGAGCTGAATCAGAGGGGGAAACTGTTGCTTTCTGGTATGCCTCTTGGCCAAGAATGTGGTTTTCTCAGAGAGTGGCTGCATTGGTCAGGCCTGCCCCCAGCTACAGCATCAAAACCAAGCTTCAGGATGCACCTCAGTCAAAGCTGGAGTGCTCTCTGGAGAGGTAAGGGTTGAACACAGGTGATGCTCTGAGGGGGAAGAAACACCTCCCTGTGGTGTGGAGGCTGCTCGGCATACAGTGAGCCAGCCCCACTGAGTACCCCAGCCTCAGCTCCTGGGAAGTGCAGGGCACACCTGCGGTGGTATTTGGAGCTGTGCCAGGCAGGGGTGTGAATCTCAGTATCTGCACCACAGTAACTCTGCAGCCCTGCTTCTCCATCCCCGCTGTGGCAGTAGCACCACAGGGTCCTGCACCTGCAGGCTAACTGCAGCAAGCTGGGTATGCTGCGGCTCCCCAAAGCACTTAGAGACCAGCTGGGTGAGGGCTTCTTTGTTTCTGTTGAGTCAGAGCTGCTTCCCCGTGGCCTCTGCATGCAGGTGTCTGAACCTACAGACTCCTGCTCTGTGCAGGCGCCATGTGAGCTCCCTCTCAGGCAGCATTTGTGTCCTTTTGCCATGTGCTACCTTTTGCCCAAGGCCAGCCCTTCTTTCCCTTTCAGCCTGAGCTAAGCTACATGATGCCAACACTCCAAAGGAACAGCACCCAGCACTGTTTCACCATTATTTTGCAGTGGCAGCAAATACAACATAAAATCTTGAACTACTGCATGCTGTGTGGTACTGGAAATCATCTTGTTTTGATCAACTAGCTAGAAGGAAAAACTTGTGCTTTTGGTAAGCAGTCTGATTGTCCCCAGCAAAATAAGAGTGATTATCTATTATTTTCACTTCTGTTGTTGATCTGTTATGATAAATGCAGGACGTCTGTATGTTTAAAAGATAGAAAAAAGCCATTATTGTCTGGGCCATATAATGCACTTCAGTGGTTTTGCACTGAGCTCACAATCTACTCCATAAAGTTCGTGTTTATTTACCCCAAGACTCTGGGTTTTCTAAAAGAAACAGAAACTCTTCCACCTGTAACCAAACTGTACTTTGAGCCTCATCCCTTTTTCTCTTCTCTTCCCTTTCTTTCCCCCTTTTGTTCAAAGGACGAGAAGAATCAGGTGTTGATCACAAATGCTTGGCTGCAGATGGTGAGTACTCTGTGTCAATAAAGAAAAAACCCCCTTTCTCATAGCAAACTACTGAATGTGATTTCTTAGCTGAAAAGCAAGATTGCTGTCTTTTAACTTGTCTATAATGTGAAACAAGCAGACATTTTGAGTCCTTTGAAACTTCTCTAGTGCTCCTTTTAGCCTTGAAAATGAAATGCAGGAGACTACATTAATCCTTTGGGCAGACCTTTTGGCCTTTGGAGGGTGAAACCAACTATGTTGTTAGGCCAATGGATGTAGGGATCTAGTAGCAAAGAGTCCAAAGTTATGGTCACACCGTAGCAGAAGGAGACACTCTTTAAGGGGCTCAAGGGTCTCTCCAAGGCCAGTGATGGGGAGTTGTTGTGAAGGAGCCAGACACCCAGTAAGACCCGTGCACCCTGCACTCATGTCTTCTGGGCAAATCCCCACCTCTGTCTGAAACGGAGAGCCAGGGGTGTCCCTGTGGAGGGCAGGGCACAAAGATCCTCAGAACTTGCCCCTGAACACAAAAGCAATGCAGCCATGCTGGACCATGTGGAGACTGCTCGGGCTGGGTGGTGGGGTGGCCAGGGACTGCAAGGAGCCCCATGCTGCATTGCTGCTGGCAGTTCCCAGGCACGTCAGTGGGAACATTGCCTTCCTTTGCACTTTACAAACCTCGCCTTCCTTTGCACTTTACAAACCTCATCCATAAATGTTCCTCCTCCCTCTTCTGCAGCCTGCTCCAGTTGAGGAGTGACCTGCACTGGTCATGCAGCATAAGCAAAACTGATCTTCACTGAGGGCTTTGGGGGAGGGAGTTTCCTGTCAGGTCTGCTGCTTGCCGCATATGGCGACAGATAGTGTCTTTTTTTATGGCGTGTAAACTGATCTCCTTAATGGCTTGCGCTCAGTAAAGATGCAGCTCTGGAGGGAAAAGCCTGTGAGAGACTTGAATGATTGAACTAATTCTGCTTTGACTTCAGCAGCCGAACACTATCTCATGTTAATGGGTACAGCTGAACAGGCTATTTCTTCCTCAGCTACCTGCTGGGATTTGCAGCAGAAATGAGTTGTTTTCTATTGCAAAAACTAACCCAGACCAACCTATAGGACTACAGGATTGTTAGGACAGAGCCTGTGGGTATCCTGTCCCTTGCAGAGGTGTTCTTCAGTTACAGCACCGGTAACTGTTTCCCTTGCAGCCCTCCCATAGAGCTTTGCTGTAAGGCACAAGGTTCAGCACAAAAGTTGTGCCTGCACCTTTCTTGAATTAACTGTGTGTTGGGGTGGAGAAGGGGGGATCAGAAACAACCCCTTGGGATATAAAGTTCACACTTGCCTACCTCTCATAGCAAGGTGGTTATTAAAAGAATCACCCAATCTTTGTAACAGATTATTTCCACCAAAGAGGGACTCTCAGACCGTGGTCCATGTACCACTGGTGATACCCAAGTCATTCAAACGACCTCAGCTCAGAACCAGCATGCCTCCTGGAGGTGCCTACTGCCAGTGTTTCTGCCAGCCCACCAGAAAAGGTTTGGGATGCCTGGCTTCAGGTCACAAGGTGGAGGGGTTAGACACTAAATTAAAATACAGCTCACAGCATTAAGTCGTCACACTGTGGATTCCTCAGTATATATGCCAACCTTTCTTAATAATTAAAGCAGAGCATTAAACTAGTATCATACTACTGCTATTGTTACTGGCAAAATCCATCCTGTTCCCATAATATTCCAGACAACTTACAAGACTTTTACCAGCTCATATAATCTGATGTATGTATTTGCCAACAGTACTGGCTTGATGTTTACTTGTCTTGGGATCAGTATGAATACCCAGGGGTGCAGAACTTGCGATTTCCAGCTGACCAGATTTGGGTACCAGACATTCTTCTGTATAACAGGTAAGCAAGATGCGCAATGGCCGGTGGGAGCCTAGAACTAGAGCATTAGATGCTGGAAGTCAGCCATGCTTCACTGATATTCTGGGGCTTTTGCCATCTGGGGATTTGGCTCCTACTCTTGGAACAGTAACAATAAAAGCAAACAAGCGCGAGCTAATAGATTTTTCTAATAGCCAATCTAAGTCTTCCTTGCTGTAGTTCTGCAGATTTCTTCTTTACCTTTTCCCAGTGAACGTGGAGAGAAAACAATCCATATACTCCTTATAATTACCATGGCTCTCCTGGAAAATTATTATAATGTCTCTGCCATAGTGTTCCTGCCTGAACTAAACAAACGGATTTTCTTCTCACTTTCCTTATCACTCATATTTTATAAATATTTCCATCATTCCTCTTCCCCTCTGAACACTCTCTAATCTGTTTTTCCTCTTCCAGAGCTGAATCCAGCTCTCTAGCCAGCACTTCTGCAGTGTTTAATGGAGTCGAAGCTCTCTAGACAGATGTTTCCTTAACACTTTCCAGGAGGAGGGGATTTTGGTTTTGCTCTGACTAACATCTTAGTTTTGGACTTATTTTCTGATCTATCACAAACCCCAGATGTTGTGCTTCAGCCTTGCTGTCTTAGTAGATTTTCACTGATCTGTCTTTCTCTGACAGTTTTAAGGGTTATACTTTCTAACCATCCAGACTGAATTTCATGAGCTGGTGGCTCATGGCCTAGACAGGTGTACTCTTCGCTGGGTAAAAAACTGGCTAGACAGCCGGACCCAGAGAGTTGTGGTGAATGGAGCGAAATCCAGTTGGCGGCTGGTCACGAGCGGTGTTCCCCAGGGCTCAGTCTTGGGGCTGGTCTTGTTTAATATCTTTATCAACGATCTGGATGAGGGGATTGAGTGCTCCCTCAGTAAGCTTGCAGATGACACCAAGTTGGGCGGGAGCATCGATCTGCTCGAGGGTAGGAAGGCTCTGCAGAGGGACCTGGACAGGCTGGATCGATGGGCTGAGGCCAACTGTATGAGGTTCAACAAGGCCAAGTGCCGGGTCCTGCACTTCGGCCACAACAACCCCATGCAATGCTACAGGCTTGGGGAAGAGTGGCTGGAAAGCTGCCTGGCAGTCTATAATTTCACCTTTAAAAAAAAATAATCAAAATTCTCTTTGATCTTCCCTAATTCACTCAGCCCTTCCCTGTTCTCCACGAGCTCTCACAGATAATTGTTAATGCTTCAGATGGTATTTCGGCCAGTCCCTTCAGTTCTCAAGCGTAAATTTCATCAGCCCTGCCGACTAGAATCTGTCTTATCTACACTTCTTTAACCTGTTCCTCCCCTATCCTGCCCTGGACTCCTGCCACTGTGCGAGAATTAATTGTGGTGAGCCACAGTTTGTGAAGAGTGAAGCACAGAGACTGCAGGGTACTGCAGCTCTCCTCACCCTGTTGTTTCCTTTCCTTCCACAGCAAGTAATGGATCTATCTGGTCCTTTGTCTTTTCCTTGTTTTCTTGCATTTATAAAAACCTTTCTTGCTGACTTTTATGTTTTTTGATAGTTATCACTCACTCTGCACTTAGTGTTTTCAATTTTATCCCCTTTGTTTTGTGCTGGGGACAATACTGAGGACTGAGGACTCAGGCATGAATAAAGAGCAGGTCACAGGAGGAACAGAGGGTCTGAATTTTCCACATCTGGTGGTGAGACAGGGTGTGTAAGATGGTGTGGTCATGCATCATAGACCTGCACATAGCCATGACAGGTGAGGCTCTACAGCATCAGCCAGGGGAACCCTCTGTAGGTAATCTCTTCCCAAGAGACCCTCTGGAGAAAGCCCCCAGGCCTGCTCCCTTGAAGAATTTTTGTCCTTGCCTGGCTCATTACTCCCTTATTTTTCTCAGAATTGCTGGAATCCTAAAGAAATTATCTTTTCTTGGTCCCTTTGACCTGGTTTCTGCTCTTAGAGTCTCAATGAATCTCCTCCTACAAGCCCCAAATCTAAAACAACTTCTCCCCAGTGCTTTCCTCCATTGCTTGAAGCAAACCCTTGGCCCCTCTGCATCCGAAGAGACTGCAGAATTGTTGCCTCAGGCCACCATTACTCTTACAACAGATATCTGGGTAACAGATAACTTGATTTATGCTGTGAGCTGCCTGATTCTGACAGCAGCCCCAGAAAAGCCTCATCCTCACAACTGTCCGGTCTTTGGGTACAGCTACTGTGACTTTTGCTCCTTTCACTTCTGCCTTTGCTCTGAGACATCCAACAGCTCTGCCTTTCACTTCTTTGAGGACATTGCAGTGTGCAACCAGCATACCTGGGTGCAGGCCAACAGTGTCCATGAGAAGCCGAGATACTGATCGAGGGTGGACTCTTCACCCCCGCGTAGGACCTTAATTCAGACATTTGGTGCATTAAATTCAGCAAAAGATTGTTTTTATGTTGACAGTTACTACATCTTAACTAAAACATCAGCTTGCTTTTTCTTTGTTTTGTATTGTTTTGTTTATACTATGTTACAGTGCGGATGAAAAATTTGATGCGACATTTCACACAAATGTGCTGGTGAATTACTCTGGATCCTGCCAATATATTCCTCCAGGTAGGGCACAGAGAGCATTTGTTTGCTTTAAGTCAATGTGTAGCTTTGAATAACTACAAGCAGTTTTTCTTCATGAATGAAACCAAGGTCTTCAGAAGCAGTCTGTCGAAATTTTGCAAGCTGTGTAATTATGGGACAAACCCACTGAAATAATTTAGGTCCATTATTAGTGGTGTATTTCCACTTCATAAATCAATAAATCACTCACCTGAGCAGTTTGCTTAGAACATTCGAGGCCCAACTGAGGTGTCATCTAAAGCAAGGTGGTGTGCACCCTCACATCACGTTTCATGTGCAATCCAATTAACTCTTTCTTAAGAGTGGAGAGGCATGTGACCACAGGAGACCCTGAGAGCAGCACACCCTCTGCAGTGAAATCCTTCCTGCCAGGCTGAGGCTACAACTCCAGGTGAAAAGACAAACTCAGACTGGTCTCAGCCAGCCAGACCCGAGTCTCAGCCTGCTTTGCATCTGTATTGCCGATTCAGTGCCTGTAGGGCCCAGCAGCCAGGGCCTACCAGCAAATATAAAGGCTATCCCCACAGTCACTTGCTGTGGTGGACAAGAAATGCCCAAACTTTGTGTCATAGCTGCTGGCAGACTGACCCCAAGCGTGTCCACAGGGCCCACCAGGGAACAAGTGGGTCTTCCTTGATGGCCAGTCCTCTGTTGATTCCTACCCCTGAGACCCCTTAAAGCATCCGTGTGGTTTCACTGGGACAGACCCATGGGCAAGGTTGCTCTCCAGAGAGCAACATGAGACAGGAATAAAATTGGCATGTACCAGAGCAGAGCCTTCTCTATCCCTCCAGGTAGGGAGGTGATGCAGAGGGTGCCTAGATGGGCAGATCTGTTGTCCTACTCATCTCCTGGTGAGTTACAAACTTCCAAAAGAATTGGTTACTTAAGAACCCAAGGGAAGAGTAAAGAGAGAAAAAGTAGTAACGGAAATCTGTTGTGTAAAGCACAGGAAATCCTTTGTTACAGGGATTTAACTGCTGCCAAACTACTTTGCAAAATTTTAGAAGGACAAAGTTGATAATCAGCCTACTGACTGGCAACAAGGGCTCACAGAAGCAGCTAGATTAATCAGGACACTGGAAAACATGGAAGAGTGGAAAAGATGGTGTTTCCAAAGCTTTATGAAAGTTTTATTTCCCATGACTGTGAGAGCAGGCTGTACTCACTGCTGCTCTCCATTAGAGAAACAAGATAGGTGGAGGAGTAGAGAGAAAGGACAAGAAGGGGGCAGCTGTCTGTTGTTAAGGAAAGGAGCAGAGCCAAGATTCAGGAGAAACTGGGAGAAAATCCTCCATGTAGCCCATCCAAAAATGGCCATGATGGTGGGAGTCAGACCTCCCAGAACGTAAAGGGACAAATGAAGGGAACCCAGCCACCCCAGAGCAGCAGTGTTTGTGAAGGGACATGGTCTGGCACACATGGTTATGCCACAATGCCCTCAGGCTTTGCAGCAGCAGGCAAAGACAATAATCAAGGATCTCTGTTTTGGGGATTTTATCTTCAAAAGGCATGGCTCAAGCACTCACTGCAAAACATCAAACTCTGCTCAGTTAGGTGACTCAGAGCTGGGATTCACATTAGCTGGTGGTTTAGGGAGCACACAGAAACAATTACAGCAAACAGGTAGGCTAAGTGCAGCGTTGGAGATGATAACTTTCCAATGAAGCAGAAGCTGCCTCTCTTTCACTCAGTGCCTCTGAGCTGGCCAGCACGCGGTAAACTGGTGAGGTAAGGTGAAGGCAAAGCCGCAGGGCCACAGGGGTGAGGGTTTGCAGGGATAACCTTTGTGCTTTGCCACCAGCTGCCAGTGATGCAGGCTGCGCAGATCATCTTCCCCCACTCTCCAAGCCCCCCATGCTGGCCRACGGCTGGGGAAGTCCCACAGCCACAGCTGTGGCCCCAAGAAGAAAGTTTGGAGCATCCATTAGTTTTTTTTTTTTTAATTCTCTCAGCTGAATAACAGAAAAAAGAAATAATTAGATTGCAACAATATACAAGCATTAATCTCCTAAACTGCTTAAAATGTCACATGAAATCACGATAGTGGACTAGACACATCCAGAGTAAAATTCAAGGCCCAGGTTAACGTACAGAAGATAAAGGCCAGCACCGAGCAAGGTTTAGCATAACAATGTATTTTCAGGGAACTGTGGGTCTAACGCAGGGCCTGACAAGGAACTCCTTTCAATGAGCTTGTCACAGTACTTCCAGCCACAGTGCATGGACATCTATGTACTCTACACTCCTGTCAGGCCCTGCAGCACTGCCTGTGATCTGCCGGGACCAGCCAGCACTAGGAGACAGGCTGGGCTGCTCCTGGGTGGCCAGAGTGTCCTGGGCAACCTACCTCAAGGATGCAGTGAAAGAGAGAGGGATCTCCACTGGTGCCCGAGGAAGGGAGGTTATTCCACTTATGGCAGCATCTTCCACCTGTGCTACTTGGTTGGTTGCCCCATGACTACATCACACAGACTTTTGGAGAAGAAAGTTGCTCATGATCAATCAGACAGATAATGGTAGAGATGAATTGCATTGCACATGCTTGATTCTGACTGATTTCTATCCACAGGCATTTTGAAGAGCACATGTTACATTGACGTCCGCTGGTTCCCCTTTGATGTGCAGAAGTGTGATTTGAAGTTTGGCTCCTGGACTCACAGTGGCTGGTTGATTGACCTGCAGATGCTCGAGGCTGATATTTCCAACTACATCTCAAATGGAGAATGGGATTTAGTGGGTAAATCGGCTGGCCTAAAAGTCTTCAGTAGTCTAATTTTCAAAGGCAAACCCCAAATATATAGAAATGATTGGTCCCACTGGGACATGAAATACAGATATTAAAAGTTTCTATGTAAGAGGCAGCAAAAAAAGAAGAAAAAAATCACAGATCAGAGACAACCTTTCAGCTGCATTCATTGAATTGTGTATGAAAACTCTGTGTTCTGCAGCAACTGCCTGCAACTGAGTACATAAATGAAATCTACCGGTCCTGATGCATCTGAGCAGTTTGTCAGTACTAAACTTGGATATGTCTCATGTAGGTGCACGGAACACTACTGTCACATCTACTCTAACACGTCAGCCAAAAATTGATT
The DNA here is from genome assembly GCA_035582835.1 of Phoebastria nigripes. Lineage (NCBI taxonomy): Eukaryota > Metazoa > Chordata > Aves > Procellariiformes > Diomedeidae > Phoebastria > Phoebastria nigripes. The sequence goes on along the minus strand of JAYKAV010002882.1, from coordinate 72,056 downwards.
GGTGTAAAAAACACTATTTCAGCAAAACTGGAACGAGCTTTTTACAGAGACGAATCTCTCTCACCCAAAAAACCACCAAAGTGTCTACCAGTTCATAATAACTGCAAATAACTGCAGTTCAGTATGTCTCTCTTCCCTTTTGTGCTTTGGAAGATACCTGTGTTTTTAAAAGAGGAATCTATGCCCAGAACTACTTATTCGGAGTGAGCTCCTAGTGAGTTATTTTGAACCCATTTATGTAGGTGTAAGTCAGAAGCAATGCTATGGAAATTGATAGAGCTTAGACCACCCCAAGGAGAGCTTGCAGAGGGGACATTTCATGTTCTAGATATGTAGACAAGGAAATAACTGTCACTGACCAACTGCATGCAGGAGTTTTACCATTCAGGGCATCTGAGAAATAATACAATAAGAAACATAATTGGTATTCAGTTTCATGAGAAGCTGAAGGACTCCGTAGGGAAGTCCTCCTAAAGTCCATCCATTTCAGAACACTCCTGACTTCCCAGTGCTCCTTTATAGTACTTATTTCTGTCCAATAACTTTGCAAATCTGACTAAGAGGCTGGCCTGTGGTTTATCTGCCTTCAACCCTGTCCAGGGGTGGACAAAACAGGCCCTTATCTAGCTCATACAGCAAAAGCATTAAGTAACACCTCACGTAAGCCATGGCCATATCCTGTATGGAGACTTTGCCACGCTGCTGCCAAAATGTACACAATTGTCACATCTTCYGTCATGTGCACAGAAACAAAAAAGAGGTGAGCTATGGTGGCATGAAAGATACAAGGTGCTGAGTTCTTCCAGCTCCCCTGACATTTCCTGTGCTGCTGCAGTCCCTGCCACACAGCATCTCAGATAGATAGTCTACTGCAGCTGGGTCACCATGGCCAACCCTGCAGTACAGCTATATTGGACAACTATGTCTCTTAACCTTCAGATATGACAGAGTTTAAGCTTAACTTGACACCTCTTTTGAAAAGTAAGCCATAAGCTCTTTGTTTTTCCTGACAAAACAAAGCAAATGTGTATAAGAGAATGACAGAAAAGTAAGAACCGGTGGCACTTGTCACACAGAAAATCTGCTGCATGGGCTAGTGAACATGACAGCTGTTTGTCACCATTCCCTGGATGCAAGAAGGCAGAATGCACATTTTACTAGTTAATCTTTGGCCACTGCTTGCAAATCTTTCCTTGTTGAGGTTGGGATGCTCAGAACTGTTTTGATCTGGCCCAGATGAGCTTTCTCAACTAAGACAGGTCCTAATGACTCAGAAGGCACGAAAATAAACCATAGAAAACACAGAAGGTGGACTAAGAATAGACATCTTGCACTGTTGCCTCAGACATTGCTGAAGATGCTGACACACTAAGAGTTACCTTGGCTCATTTAACTCTCTAGTGATGTATTTCAGCTTTCAAACAACATTGAACTGAGACACATTATCCTTTGTCCCCTTTAATCTATTCATCCATGTGTGCATCATTGGCCACAAGTGTTAGAAAATGTCTTTTGCCTGGTAACTGATCTGAGGGTGTCTTTTCTCCCTTATCAATTGCCACAGGACACTTTGAAGCACTCTTCAACGCACAATGTGTGGTAGAGGTGCCACACACATTGGCTCATGAACCATCAGTCCTTGGCTCATTCCAAGGGGTTACTCAGGAGTCCTGCACCTCTCCCCACTGCTCTGATCTCCCTCTCTGTAGGTGTCCGAGGAAAGAGGAATGAGATGTACTATGAATGCTGTAAAGAACCATACCCAGATGTGACGTACACCATCACCATGCGCCGACGCACCCTCTACTACGGCTTGAACCTACTCATTCCGTGCGTTCTCATATCCGGCTTGGCACTGCTTGTTTTCCTTTTGCCAGCTGATTCAGGGGAGAAGATTTCTTTAGGTAAGTGCTAAAGAATTCATTTCTTTCATAAGCACTTCCTATAAAATGGAAAATAAATACCTCATGGTGCTTGATGAATAAAGATTTCCCTGGAGGAGCAATAGAAGCACTTGTTTGGTTGCAGAAACCAGCGTAACAGCTTTCTGTATGGCATTCACACACCCTGTGCTAAACACTTCTAAAATCTTTTGGATTTTACCCTGGGATGAGGCAGAACTTGTCGCTGGCACAGGCAGCAGTGATAGTACTCTGTCGTCCCTGTTGTTCTGTTCTTTAGTACATCTCAATGCATTTCACAGCTGATTAACTCTGTTTTTCGGATAGGACATACTAAGACACAGAGAGTGAAAGGTGGTGAGCAGCAGCAGCTGGGCATTGGATTTTCACCTTCCAAGTTCAGCTCCCAAAACACCAAGTCATGAGTCCCCCATGAACGCAAAGCAGTGACAGCCAAGGAAGGGCTAAATGAGATTTGCTGTTGTGTGTGTCGATAAAGACAGGAGGGGTGCTTCCAAGAGAAGACAAGGAGAGCTGGAAATACACAAGAMTGGCCCGGGCGAGACCCCAAGAGTTAATTGTGCACAATTCTGATCAGGACAGATGTAAATCACTTTAAATCATATGAAGAGCCCTCAGTGTTAGTAGAACAATCGGGGATCTGAGTAGCCTATCTTACAAGAAGTAAAACACAGGCTATGGGGGATACAATTACTGTCTRTGAAAACTGGGATGGAGACAAGGAAAAGAATTATTTGAGCTGAAGTACCATGTTGACACAAAAATAGGAGACACTGCATGCATTGACCTTGTGATTTCTCAGCACCAGGGCAGTTAGGTTTAGCAACAGTCTTTCCAGACAGAACAAACAAAGAGCTACTTTAAAAACAGGATGCAGCTCTYTGGAGGGTGTTACATAATATGCAATAGCCAAAAACTAGACTCACCTCTGTGCAAGTCTCTCCTAGCCCTTAATAACCCTCTGGGCTTTGTTTGCGCTATGTTTTGGAAAAGCAATGTAGTTTACCAGTTCTGCAAGCTTCATTTCACTCGGCAGGAAATATTTCTCCATTATTTTAAGAGGAGGAAGGGTTTGGCTGTAATTGAGAAAAGTGAGAAGACAGCAGATAAAGTTGCATCCAAAAATGCTCTCACTTTGTGGAAGTTCTTATCTGCAGACAGACATGAAGTCATGGGTTTGGCTAAGCTGTAGATCAGGACAAGGTTATAGTTAACAGCAAAGACATCAGAGGAGCAGCTGTAGAGTTCATGTTCCTCATCCTTCCCCTCCATGTTCGCTCCCTGCAGGTATCACTGTACTGCTTTCCCTGACCGTATTCATGCTGCTTGTGGCTGAGATCATGCCTGCAACTTCTGACTCAGTCCCACTAATAGGTAAGCTGATTTTCTCTGCTCTGTGCACAATGTATGATGCTTCTCAAAAGTTGTTCAAAGCCTATTTGAGGACTGACTCTTTTTGTCACTATTGTTTTGCATTTCAGCAATGTCAGGAGTAAATATCTGTCTGGGCTTTACTGTTTGCATGTATGAAAAGAGCCTACATGAAGGATACAAAAAGGCTCTGGTAAGCTCAGATAGCCTTCAACAGCTCTTTGGATGGAGCTGTGTGCACAGAGAGCTTTTGAAGGTCTCAGTGCTGCTGGCTAGAGAAAATTCATCTTCCTTCTTCTGCATCACCCACCCTCCCTGCTGTTATGCATCTCCTCCCTGCCTGCACTCTTCTCCTCCTCTTCTCTCTACCCCAAGAGCAACTCAAGGTACCTCAGTCAAAATTCAAAGATATTGCTGGAGCATTTTTAACATGTGCTGAAAACTATTGGACAGATTATCATCTTGGGAATGTGGGCCAGACAGACATTGTTACAAATCATGACTAAAGTAGACATTACAGACAGTAGAAATAAACAAAATATTCAACAATGTATCTATGTGCTGATGGAAGGTGCACCTCACCATTGTATAATTAAAGCCTTGCTCAAGTTATATCATGAATAGGACAAAAGAGCATTTACTCAACCAACCTCATTATCTCACTTCAAGGATTAAAACCTCAGACATAACTGTGGGGAAGGAGGGTGACTATGCAACAGTAAGGACACCACCACCCATAGGCAAGAGTTTGTGAAAGCCTCCAAATAACTTGGACATCTTATTGAAAGTCAGCAGGACTCTTGCCTCTGAGTCACACAGGAGCTTCCAAAAAAACTAACAAAACCTCCCTCTGAACATATACCTAGGACTCCACAGAGGCAGATACAATTTTAAGAGAAACTTTGTGTGTAGGGAGGAGACACAAGGCATCTTGGATCAGTTTTTTTAATTTTGCTTTGTGTAATACATAACAAAAGCTGTTTGGAATTAGTAAAGGGATGCACTTGCCTATGTCCAGTCCACCAGCTTTAACCAGACCAGTTTCTACTGGTATAGTCCCCTATCATAGAAGATTTGTACCAAGAAAAGCTATGAATAGTTATGTATTATTATAGATTTTGATGCTGTAATAACAGAATAATTTCTACTTATCACAGCACAGCTATGTGAACATCACATATCAGGAGAGGGTGAGGGGCAATGGTGTTGGGAAACCCTGTTGCATCAAGTCCCCCTTCTCCAGGTGAATGTTGGCTCAACTATTAGGATCTCTCACATCTTTTCACGCTTTTTGGATCACAAAGTCAAGGAGATGATAAGGGAGTCTCTTCTCACAAATATGCCTCATTGACAGCATGTATTGCTGCAAGTTTTTTCCTAATGCCCAAATAATTAGAGCGTATCAAATGTATTAGAAATACACCTCTTGAAGTTGTCATGTAGGTCAAACACGGTCTGTTTCTTTCATCTGTTCATTAGACAAATTTTATATTGTGAAACACTGTAAAAGAATAATCTTTGCGCATGGATGCTTTGCAACACCCTGGAGACTGACTTCAGGTATCCAGATGAGGGATGTCTAAAACAATCCTGTGGCTACTTTTGTCTGATGCTTCCCTGTTACAGCCCAAAAAGAAACTGAACCTTGACACACTGGGGTGCACTGAGGCTGCATGCTCTGAAACTCGACTGTGCCCATGCAATGGAAGCTCTTGTTTCATAGGATCACAAGATAATTCAGGCTGGAAAGGACCTTGGGAAGTGGAAGACTGTGTCAAAAGCCTTGCTAAAGTTGATGTAAATGACATCTACTGCTCTCCCCTTGTCTGCAAATATTGTCATTTTATTATAGAAGGTAATCATGTTGGCCAGACATGATTTMTCCTTGATAAACGCTGTTCCCAGTCCCCACCTTCTCCCTCAAGTGTCCAGAAATGTTCCCCAAGGACTTGCTCCCTGATTTACTGAGGGACCGAAGTCAGAATGACAGGGCCATAGTTCCCTGGATTGTCCTTTCGGACTTTTTTGAAGATGGGTGCAACATCTGTCTTTCTCCAGTTGTCAGGGATCTTACCCCATCTCCATGGCCTTGCAACAATACCCTTAGGACTCTTGGTGACATCTATCTGGTCCCATGGACTTGATAGAGACCCTAAGAGTTAATTGTGCACAATTCTGATCAGGACAGATTTAAATCACTTTAAATCATATGAAGCGCCCTCAGTGTTAGTAGAACAATCAGGGATCTGAGCAGCCTATCTTACAAGAAGTAAAACACAGGCTATGGGGGATACAATTGCTGTCTATGAAAGCTGGGATGGAGACAAGGAGAAGAATTATTTGAGCTGAAGTACCATGTTGACACAAAAACAGGTTCAGATCTCACAATCAATCCCTGACTCCATCCTCATCCACTGCCGATTGTCTTCCTCATCCTTGAACCATGTCTTTGAGCACAGAGACATAGGAGACCTTGATGGTGAAAACTGAGGCAAAGTACGCACTGTCTTGGCCTTATCTCTGTCCACTGACACTAAATCATCCTCCCATTCAGGGAGGTCTGGTATATTTGCAAAGAAATGTGGAAATCATACCCCAATTCTTCTTAGTTGAGGCCATTCTCCCTTGACCTCAACCTACATTTACAATAAATGAAGCACCTCTCAGCCTAAATAATCACAAGGAAGCAGGTGGGGCAAGACACTTGCTTTTTTCTACCTCTCTGCAAAGTTGCTCCCCCCTTCCTTGGTATGTCCTCTGCATTCTTTGTCTGTTCGTAAAGCTGCCCAGAGCAGAGACTCTCTTACTCCACACGTGCAACTCCCCCACATGACGGACTCCCATTTCTATGTAGCCTACTGACTGCTGTGTTAATACACATTAAAACCAAGACAACTTCTTTTCTGTAAAGAGCAAGTGACAAAGCTTGGCCTAGAAATCAGCAGCAGGCTGCTCAACACCTTTGAACACCAGGACCCTGCTGCTCCTCTACACTGCAGAGTGATGAGTAGAGCTTTCCTTTCCACAGTGAGCCAGCCCCTTTCTGTGCCAAGAAATGTTCCAGTTGGACAGGCTGTGTCACTACATTTGCCCCCTGCTCTCACTCAGCTTTCTTGGGGGCTTGCATTCACATCAGTAACTAGCTACTCCTTCTCCAGCAGCATGTCTGCTCCTGTCCTTCTCCAGGAGAACCTCCCTTTTGGGGGGAACAAGATATTTCCAAAACCCAGTTTTCAGCAGCATGGATACGTGCAAAGCAAGGCACCACAATCTTTCAAAAGCTGAATCCTGTCCTTCTGCAAACTCACCTGTGATGCCAAAGAAAGGAGAAGTCTGGGAACCAAAGCAAAGATGCCTCTGTTTCTGTTTAAAAAATTAACCACCCATAGCAACAGAAACCAGCTCAGCCATTTGGATCAAAAGCATTGAAGTCCCATGACATCTAAAACCACAACAGTTTGGCCAGAATCCAACACAAGTCAACTATATGAACACGGCTTGTTTCACTACAGGGTCCTGGAGGTCCCTCCTGGCACTTAAAATCTCTAGAGTGTAGCTCCTAAAAGACTTTCAGACCATGACTATACAGCAGCAGCTGTGTCCTAAACTTACCCTTCCTAGTATAACTTAATCATGCCTCATGGGAAGTGTGTCTGGCTGCACTCGTGATTTGACTTACTTTTAATTTCTCTCTTTAAAAATACCTTTATCAAGAGTCTATGTAAATAGACAGCTGGACTTCATTACTTGAGAAAAGGATATACAGAAATGCAGAGAACTCCAGATGTGTTACACACCTGAAATTACTTGCCTGAGTGCACTAATCACTGGGTAAAATCATAAAGCCTGTGTGATACAGCTCAGGTATATGACAACAATTGTTCTTTCCGCTTCTAAAAACCTATGCAATTATGCACAGATTTGTCTCGCACTACAAATGCCAGTAATTTCATGGGGATTTCATGCACCTTCCTGCCCCTACCACATAACACCATTGCACCCAGTCTAGCGCATTATGTAAGAAGGGACATCCATGTCCCATTGTGTTGATTTCCTGGTTCAGTGACCAAATCAAAATTAAACTAATACTGTTATTTCAATTAGAGCTTTTGTACAAGCTCAGGTCCTGCCCATTGAAACTAAAGGCTTAGGTAATTCATCTGAGAACTACATATGGGGCATTTAGATCTAAACTGGAAGGGCTTTTTTTATTTCTATAAAGACAATGTGATCCATGTAAATAGCACTGGATAATCAGATCCATTTTTGGTAATGTTTTTATGACCATCTCTGAAGAAATGATGAGTTCATTCCTTAGGCAATAGACATACGCCTGAATTCCTTTTTTTAAAGAGCACTGTGCCTCCCTGTTTACAGTCTCCATATCCCTGACCTGTTTCAGTAAACTGTGTTTTCCATTTGAAAGCAACCTTGTAATTAAGGCTAGGAAATCATGCATTAAGAAGTTACTAAGGAACAAGTTCCCCTAAGTCAAGACAGATTCCTAACAGTAACTCTTCTCCTTCATGGCTATCCTTTGACTAGAGCTTCTTAAGATTACACAGTTGGTGGTCATGCTTACCCACATCCAGCGGTACCTGATAAAGCAGTTAGCAGAATCTCATTCATCTTGCACTGCTGCAGGAATATCTTCAAAAATCAATGTCTCAGTATAAACTGCTAGTTTGGACTCATAGACTTAAAAAAATTCATCTCCTAATGTAATGTTTAGTTACTACTGAAACCAGCCAGTTTTTCAGAAAGACAGGTCAATCCACAGCCCATGTTGGAAGTCAGACATGGCCAAAAGCCATTGCTCTGGAAAATCGAGAGCGACACAGTTATGAGCATAACCAGCACAGCTTCCTGACCCTTCTTTGTCCCTGCCTGCAATATCACCTCCAGAGGGGAAAACATTGGGGGCCACATGGCACTGAAAAGTTTGTAGCTGTCCCCACTTTTCCCTCTCCTTCCATGATCCCAGCTGCTTCCAGCACCAGATGTTTTGTTTTTAGGAAAACACCATTAAACCCCCAGCCCTAGTAAGCAACAGGTTCAACTCTTGTTCCACCCTGCAGTGAGACACAGGCTGTGGGGTCCCTCCTCCACCCACCCACATCCACCTTGCACTCACCTCTGGTTTACTGTGCTGCAGTCCCACTGCTGTGAGAACAGGGTGACAGGGTGCAGAGACAGACCCTAAAGTGCTTACTTTGAAAACCACACCCAGCTCTTTACTTTCTTATTGGTCCAAAGCTACTGCAGTCTTTCAGTTCAGGCCTTAGGTGGCACAGAAAGTACAGCCACACAGAGAAACAGCTAGAAGCACCCACAGCAGGACGCTTTCATCTTGAGACCAAAGCTACAATAAGCTCTGCATTGGCTGCTCTTCCTCCACCTCAGCCAATGCTCTGAGGAAGTATCACTTTCAAAGTACTTTGTCAAAGCGGATAAGGCATGCTTCTGCCCAAAAGTCAAATCTTGAAATGAAATGTTCAGACCTCTTGTGCCAGTCAAATGACTTGTTTCTCCCATAAACACTTTTTACACCTGGAAATTCAAGGCATCCCCTCGCAGAGGAGAAGTGCTTAATAATTTCTGATTTTTTTCCATGCCCAGATAACTCCGAAGTGCTGCAAATCATTATTTCCTTCCAGCTTTCTCCAAAATAACACCATTGGTTTTGGATCAAGAATCTGTATTTTGCTCTAAAAGGAGTTTTATAGCAGAAAGTGTGGAACACCTGAAAGCTGGTGTGTGCAGAGAGTGTTTGAAAGCGGAACACGGAGCTCATCAACGTGAGGAACTGTCACTTCCTATGATTAACATCCACGTGATGCTTGACACCTTGGCTGGACGTATCAAATAGTGCACAATAAAAATTAAGTTTATTTTTGCCTCCAGATAACAAAACTACATTTCTCTCTGTCTTCTTTTGCTGAGCTCCCCTGCTTGCTGCTTTAAAAACACTTACTTGCTGCTTAGGGCTCTACTATCATGACTTATTTTCAGATGTGTCCCCTCCTTGGCATTCTGTATCATGCCTACATTATTTCAGTAAGAATGAAGGTTTTATGCTGTGAATAAGTACATTTGCAGCAGATGCTTGGGGTGATTTCTTGCAGTTAGTCATACAGCAAACGAGGCTGCAAATTACTAAGACAAGAAAGCAATGTGGTGCTTGGCCACCTCCAGGAGTTACAGACTGTTTTAAGTTATGAGCATAAGGCATTAGTGGTTCTGACTAGAGAAAGAAAATCTCCTGTTACATTTTCTGTCATGTGCCTCTATGTCTTGAGGTGCTGCCACTTCACTTTGCTCTGTCTCTCTTTGATTTTGTGGAGTGCTTTTCATGGTCCTGCCTGGTGCCTTGCTGGTGCCAGGACCCTGCTCAGCCTCTTCCGTGAAACAGAAATTCTCATTCGCTGCAGCTTTTACAGTTTCATGCCCTGTGATCAATGTGCTTTTCCCAAAGCCATGTGTCTTGGACGCTTTTTCTTTATTAAAAAAAAGAGAACAGTTTTACTTTCAAACTCCCAGTTCTATTCTTCAAAAGCATGTGGGAGGAGAAGAGTTTGAAAACACTGTGAAAACACTGCCCCTGTGCCCTCTACAAGTACCATAACCAAAAAGTAGACGCAGGGTCCAAACCTGAAGTATCTCACTCTTTTAAGACATTTCATGCTTATGAGGGACCAGCTGGACTGAGATGATGCTCTTCTCTTTCTACTGTCAGTGAGAGCTAATGGATGGCAGAAGGTGTCCCAGCTACAGCAAATCTGGACAACGGTGGAAATTGTTTTGCTGCCTACATCCTCTTCTGTGTTTCTTTGCTGTCTGTGTACAACAGTAAATCAGCCAGCAAGGGAATCTCTCCTTTACCTTTTGGTTTCCCTGGTCTCTGAGAAACTCTGCCGTAATCCACTGTAGACTGCAACAGCATCTGCCCAGCACCGGCCCTGGTCCCTGCCATAGCAGAAAACAAGAAGGGTGGTTGGAAGCCCCTCTGCTTGTGTTTGAGGTTTCCTGCATCCTCGACAGGCTTCAGTTCATTAACTTGGACCATTTCCAGAAGGAGCAGCCCTGAATATCTCATATGTGCATGCTCTGGGACATTTCTCCGATTTTCTGAGAGTTCACCAGAAGCACTCAGCACTGAATGACTGAAATGACCTGACTCTGGTCAATGACTAATGACTTAGAGCAGCTCTAAACCAGTCCATCATTTCATATGCAAAACCTGATGTTTCCTGCAAAGAAGGAACACCAGTGGGAAGTATCCAACTTGATCACTGTGAATACCTGAGCACGACACTCTCCTCCTTCCCCCACTATTTCATAGGAACAGCAAGACTGTAACTGGTCACAATGGAGAAGATCTGCCTATCCTATGATTAACTATGTTAACAAATCTGGATGATATACTGCTTTCTCAGTCAGTGTTCAGTGATAAAATCAACAAGGCAAAGCATCCATCTGGAATTATCTTGCTCCTCTTAGGGTTTCTGTTTTATTTACCGAGCTCCTAATCAGTCTTTAAAGTTAATCCAGATCCACTCAAGCAGAAGATCTTCCAAAACATCTCTAAAATAATCCTAACATCAGATAATGGCACAGAGGGTCCAAAAATGATACTGGAAGCCCCTCAAATTATAAATTGCAAGTCATTGCCATCCTTTTGATATAGGTGATGTTAGAGGATGCCTGCAAGAACAAATAGCTGTTGTCACTTTTTTTTAAAAAGACTTTCTGGCTGTCTGTGGTTGTATTAGATCCATATTTGCTATAACAACAGCACCTGATCACCTCCTGACAGTGCTGAGACAGAGGCTGACAACTCCCAGATGTTAAAACAGCTGTCCAGATAGTGTGTTACATCATGCCTCCTTTGAGAAGGAAAGGGAAGAAAATCAATTGTAGAAGTGCAAATACTTCATACTACTTGAAAGAGATCAACCAAGCATCCAAAACAGCTTTTCCATTCATACACAACTGCTGAAGAAATCAGCATGCAGGTGTGAAAACACATGAAGGGCATCTAGCGGTGACCAGTGCAGACCTCCGTATCCCTGGGGTACGTTGCTGTGTAAGACAGGGATATTGAGGGGCTCCAAACACAGGTCTTCTGGTCCCTCTTCCTGGTCTGTGGCAGCTGTCCAGGGCCGAGAGTGCAAATGAGCCAGTTCCCCTCCAGAAGGGGTCAGTCGCTTCCCAGCTGTGCCTCAGAGCAGCTGACATACAGCAACCAGGTCCCTGCTCTTTCAAACGCACTCCGGTCTGGGTTTGCTGTTCCTGACACTACCCGTGGTGAAGTAATTTGTTAAAGCCTCCAAGCTGACCCATCCATACCAGGGACGATCTCGTAACCAGGAGCTCTTAAGTAGGATACAGAGAGATGCTTAGTGAGACTTGCTGAGCATTTCCCTTCCGCAGTTTAAATGAAAGGGGCTGAGCTTCTTTGTAAAATCAGATTTGCATTTACCACTGCCAACAGACACATGTGGGGGTAGGACTTTGTGGGAGCAGCAGCTTCAAAGCCCTAACTGCATAAGTGCTGTGGGCTTTAGGATGGACCTTAAAATACTGGCAAGAAAAGTCTGGTGGCTGGACTGTGGCTGCCGCTTGGGGGACCAAAGCTCAGTTCTTACTCCACTGCCTGTCTCCTGTGCCACATCTCACAGGACAGCATCCTATTTCTGTGCTCAGCAACATCAGTGGAGGCCCAGGAATAGAGTTCGCTAATTCAGGGCTGTGTGGGGCTAGGGTAGGATGAATGAAGACTGCAGTCCCGTGGCTCCAAGGAAAGTGTTATCTATGCACATTGTAGCTTGATCCTTTCAGCAGCTAGGCTCTCTGCTCACAGGGTTGCTGGAGAAGGTTGAGTCATGGTCATATCAGAGGGGGTGCTAGAGGTGAAAAGGGACAACAGCCCTTGTAGCTTTCACCAAGTGACGGGTTTGAGCTGGCTGGTGTGAGGGCTAAAGACTGCCAGGAACAGAGATGCTAAGCCAGCAGGCTGGAGGAGGAATAAGCCATGCTTTTAGGGAGGTGCATGCACAGGATTCTTCCCCACCGGTTCTCCTGACTGCTGCAGGAGGACCATGTTTTTCTGCTGCAGGGAAAGAGAGGATGTAGGATTAAATCCTGGAAGGAAAGATCAGGAAATGCTGAGTGAGTATAGATACTGTTTCAGAGCCAGCAGCATTTTGCCTTGTGGAAGTACCCACTCAGTTCTGGGGCCTTTCCTTCCCTTACAGGTGAACTGTCACTGAACCCAGGCCCAGCTAGGTCTTGGCCATTCCTACCTGTGGCTCTGCCCCAATGCAGYGTCTGGACTGTAAGCACAGAGTCATGTTTTCAATCAAAGAGACCCATGGGCAGAAGATCTAGCAATTCCTTTGTGAACAATGGCTATTAGGTCTACCTTGTCTGGCCACAGGAAAGGAGGCAACAGCCTTCATCATATCTCCAACTAGAGATGTGAAAGGCTAACATGACAGGTGTGCCAGCCATTGCTACTTCCTTCCTCCCCTTGCACCTCCAGTTCTTCAGGGTTGGCAAAATCCAGCCCTAGAGTAGGTCTGGGCTCCTCCAGGGCTTTGGGGCTTTCTCCCCCTGAAATGAATACAGCACCTGCACCTATCTGGGCTGCATAAATCTACCTGCCAGTTCTCATTTCACAGATATCTTGTGACATTTGATTGCCTGACGCTGATAATAGGGCCGAAGTACCACGCCCTATTTCCTCCGTCCTTACTTTCCAACTGAAAACTTCACTGTACCTTGAACAGAAGGCCCCCCCCCTCAAATGCAAGTGATGCACACCCAGCCATCTTCCTTGCCTATCACCAGGCAAAAACATAACCCCCCTTTCTATATGGGTCCACCAGTCCCCTACAGTTCCCAGTCTGTTCTTGAGAGAACTGCTTTCCCTGTTTACTAGCAGGTCTCCATAGCAGTTTCCTGATCTCTGTTCCTGGGTTTACGGCACAAAAAACTGAGAGTGTGAATTCCTCTGCTAATCAGTGGCTGGGATCTTGAGTCAGATAATACTAAGTTGTTTCCAAGTTCAACCAGGCAACTGATTTTCCAAGGATTAGTGAAATATCCTAGCCAAAGCCATTTTAAATGGACCACTTCAGGCCTTTGAAGTCTGGTGGCATCAAAATGCGTAGAATTTATGGAAGTTATTTAGTGACCTATGGAAGTAATTAAACAAGCAATATCAACACTGCTGTGTTTCTGTTATGTGGGGCATACTGGAATCAAATCAGCCAGCTTCCCTGAAATCTGAGTTCCTGGTTTACTCTGCTTCTGCCTGGMTGTTGGCTCTGTTCTCTCATGAGTAAGTGCAACAGAAACCTTTCAATTCACCTCACCCTCTGGACTGTTCTTCTAATCCAGCTGCATAATTCATTTTGCCACAGAAAGCCATGCCCGCCTGTTGAAGCAACTGCAGCGTTGGTTTCAGGAAGGCCTGAGAACCTCATTATTATGAACAAACTTTTTGCTGCTGAGGCAGTGGGAAGTGGTATTAAGAAACAGAGCTGGAACAAAACTTGCCTTGGAGCCTGTATTGAATTTTTGACTTTTCCTGCAAGCTGCAGGAGGGAGGGCTGGGGGTAGGAGGAGGCTGCAGTCTGGGGCAGTGTCATGTGCTCTCCCACATCACCCCATCATATCAACCAGCGGTAATGCTCCCTGGTATTTTGCCACAGCAGCCTTCAAATGTCATTAGCCCTGTGGGTAATTCCTTTTCACACTTCAGTGCTTCAACCTCACTCCTGGCATGAGGAGGCTGTACTGCCACTTAGGAGATACTGTTTCAAGTCTCAGTTCTGGCATTCAAGATCTTGATTTCTTTCCCGCATGGCAGGCTTAAATTTAGCACTCGGCAAGGGTGTAGCGTGCTTTCATAGGAACCAAAACAAGTGGTCTTGAAGGCTGAGGAGGATGCTGAAAAATATGCCCAACCCCTTGTGGGCAGTGGTGGGGCAAGGGAGGGGGTCTGGTGACACTTCCTGAGGGAGTCCAGTGACACCATGAGGACAGCATTTCCCTCCAGTACCTCTGCTGGTACTGCGGGGTGGCCCAGGGCTGGGGATGCTGGTGTTCAGTGGGTCTGGTCAGCTCAGCTCCTCACTGTCCTGGCAGCAGGCAGGGAGCAGGTCCTTAGCAGGGGGCCCTACATTCCTCTCTGGGAACAAAAACCAAGCAGGTTATGCCTTTCGCTGGTTCTAGCCCTTCCCTCACTGGAGAGGAGGGAGCTGAGCAGATACACCAAAAACCTCAAAGGCCTCAAATGCTCCAGTGTGGAAGACCAGAGAAGAGGATGTTTGGATGTGACACCCTGCTTCTCAAATGTAGATCTTGGGGCATGGGCAAGGAATTTTATTTGCCTTTTATTTGTTTTTTCCCCTCCTAACCAGGTCCTCCTTTTACTTGCAGCTCAGTATTTCGCTAGCATCATGGTGATTGTTGGTCTGTCTGTGGTGGTAACAGTGCTGGTTCTGCAGTTTCACCATCATGACCCGCAAGCAGGAAAGATGCCCAAATGGGTAAGCAGCTTTGGTGGTAAATATTCAACAGCCTACTGAAAGAAAAAAATTCATCTAAAAGCTATAGTAAACTAGTTATAGATGAGGGGCAGAAGTTGTTCTCCATTAATCTGAAGAGTCAGCTACAGACAGTATGTGTGACACTTATGTTTGCTATTGGAGGGAAAGAACAAACATACTAAATTTGGTTTTCCATTAAAAACAGTATCTGTTATTTGGGTTTTCTATTTAAACTTACAATGGGCTGGTTGAGTCATGGTAGAGTTATCTTGCTCAGGCACCTGCTTTGCAAGTGCTAACCCTGGGGGCAACACCTTTGATTTCTTATCCAGCAGACACCAATACTGATAAAATGTAACATTTCACAGCACTGAACAAACACTTACTGTTCTGTGCTGGGCAGTTTGTCTGCTTTGTTCCGTTACAGAGGTTCTCACTGCAGTTTATGACAGAGCTGTAATCTCGCAAAACAAAGACAGGAGGTGAAGCCAATGTCTTGCAACTGTTCCAGTTATGAGCTGGCTCCCTGAGTAGCTGGAAGATCAGGAAGATCAGGAACCCAAATACTTCAATGTAGTGAGGGTGTTGAATACTGTACCCCGCTATGCTTCTCACAGCTTGGAGCTCACTGCTACTGCACAACCAGCAGAAACAGAAAGGCGACGCTGTTGGGCTCAGTCTGACTGTACTGAGGAGACCCCTGGACTTCCCTGGCTTGGAAGTCTGCCTTCTGCTGAAGCCACATCCACTTGTCTGTGTGGAAAAAACGATTTTGTCTGCTACCATCTGATCAATTCTCAGCACATTAGCATGTGGACCCTCTTTTCTCTGGCAAGACTGTTACCCGGTGAGGTCTGGCACCAATACCAGCTGGCTTTCAGGAGGAGTGCGTTTCCTTTAGATTTTCGAGTTAAAAGAAAATTATGCTTTTTTTCTCTCTCATTTTCCTAAGAACAGATTTTAGAATAAGCAAGGTATGCTTTGTATTTACAAAAAGAAAAGGAATGAAAGCAGAAACAGATACAAATAGTCACAGTCAACTATCTACGCACACTGGTTTCACAGAACTCTGGTTCTGCAGCATCCTCTGATATCTCATTAACCACATTTGTCATGCTAGACAATTATCCTGACATGATATTGAATGTTACCTTGTTACCAATGTCAGCCTGAGTACAGAACAGCTTTCTAATTTGGCCTCTCTAAAAATAAACTGCAGCATCAATGCAAATTAAAAAAAAAAAAAGTCCAGTAGCAATTAAACATGCTAACAATTATTTCTTAAAGTGCTGTATCATTTAAAATCATCTTACTTTCAAGACAGCAGAGCATGTGAATTCTGGATGAACCTTCATGTAAGCAAGACCTGAGGGCACAAATCTGGGTAAACATGCTTCAGTTGTCTACATGGACAGGGTAGGCAGCAGCATAACAGCCCCATGGACAATTTTATTGTTTCATCTGCTTTTCAAGGAGCCTAGACACAATGGCTCATGTGAAATCTGCTCACAGGCCCTGCAAGTCAGCTCTTGCTCTCTACCAGTCTCTTGCTCTCTTGGCTGGAAACACAGCGTGCAATGAATTCTCACTCTTGAGGAACCTTGGTCAATGGCCTGACAGCTGACATAGATTAAAAAAATGCCATCAGGAAGCAAAGACTGTGGAAAGCACTACTGGGAAGCACAGATGATAGACTGTGAAAGCTGTAGACCAGGCAAGCTGACAGGGCTGAGAGATCTCGAGAGAAAAAGGGTGAATGCCAAGTGTGTAGAGAAGAGGCTGACCCCACAAAAGTGGGCATTAGTCCTGTGCAAGGCACAGGCAAGGCTCAGTCATTAGGATTCATGGCAAAGTCTCATTTTTTTTTTTTTTTTTTCCTGTCCACCTATCTCAGATGTTTCTTACAGAGACACCCTAAAAGAYTTTTGCTCAATAAAAACCAGGAATCTAAGATAGCCATCTGCAGAAAGAAGGAAATTGCTTAACTGAAATTTGTTCTCTGCAGTTCCAGCGGATACCCCTACCATCTACTTACTCCCCACACCCTCCTAATCCTGGCAGAGCCAGACATCAGTTTATTGCAAAGCTTTAACCCTGATTAATTGTAACAGGATTGTTCTCACCTCCTGCTTAAATAGAATTAGCTGCTGGAGTAAGTTGCAGGGGAAGGCATTGGGCTTGTGCGGGAGCAGCTCCAGGCCTACAAGATTTAACTGACTGCATTGCCTAAACATCCGCTTTCTAGATTATTTACAGTTGAGCAGCTTCTTTTCCGTGCCTGTCTCTCAAAGGCTCTGTGCTTGGCCTTTGAACCAGGAGAGGGAGGAGATGTGCTTGTTTGTATTTAGCCTCTCTGCAGGTGCTCACTTCTTCCCTTACTCCACTGCTGAGAATTGTGCCTTCCTTTCTATTAATCTTTGATGACTCACTAAAGCCAACTTTTTCCTAGAGAGGAGTTTAAATCCAAGGTGTTCAGTCAGGGCATTTGTTGGCTACTCAGTTGAGAAGTGAGAGCTGCTGGCCACTTGGCAATTTTGATAATGTCTTCTGAGCTAGCATGGAAAAGAGCGCTAAAGAATGTTCAGCTAAGGAGCAGTTTGGGAGTGGGTAACATAAGGCATGGGTTACAGCTCCATCAGCCTACCTCTGCTGACAACCAAGATTGTTGCATAGGTGAGAGGTATGGAGAGACCAAGCACAGAGAGAAGAAAAGGTTTTGTGGGAAAAGGTAAGAGCACTCTGGCTCTTTGCTGTGCCTAAATCAGGTTTGTCAGGTTTCAGTCTTTTCTTTTGATATGCTTTAAACCTGGACATGCACAGATTTGCTCATGTGCAGATGTCCCTTATCAGGAGACCTTTAATCGGAGACTCTCCCCTCTGGACTAGGCCAGGCAGGTGGCTGTGATGGGAGCTAGCAGTACAGCTGTATTATGGTTAGGGAAGCACCTTGGTGGAGAGGGTCAAAGCAGGATTAGGTTGGTGACCTCTGAGGGCAGCTGTACCTGTGTCTTTCTTTCACAGAAACCCAGATATGATAATGCAGGTGAAACAAAAATTTTCAAAGTAAGACTCGATTTGGAGTTTTAGAAAGCAGGCACTCTTTATTGTGACGTCGGGCAGCACTGGGGATTGCTCCACCACAAGTGYTCCGAGGGGTTAACWGCACACCTTCATTCATATACAGAAAGGTTATACATATTCACCAGATTTCTCGGAAAAGGTAGTCTTAGGGTAATGAGTTCCCGGAATTCATTTACATAGTCCAAGCATGCGCAGTAAAATTAGGGTTAGGGTCTTTTCATCCTCTGGTGGTCGTTCATAGTCTTCCTCACACTGTCCGCTCTCTGAACGGGGGTTTCCTTTGTCCATATATAGTCGTTGAGTTGGCTCATTACTTCTTTGGCCCTGAGATGTTGCAAGGACGCGACTCCTTGGTACTTTGACACATTTGTTCTGAGACCTTATTATCAGTGATTTACTCAGGAGGTCTAACAAGCTAGCTCCAGGTTCATTAAATCTTGTCAGGCCAGAAAATACTATGTTTCAAGTTAACCAAAACCAAAACTATACAAGTAATGGAAGAAAAACACAAAGAAAGCTTTAATCAAGGGTGGTCAGGGTTTTAACCCTTTCACAGGTGAGAACATAGATTCAAACCATCACGCCTGGGCTGTTTTCCAACAACCCCTATGCTGCAGCTGTCTCCTGAATTAATTAGTATGACAAGAACAGTTTGATGTCTGAGTGTCTGTGTTTTCAAGGAAACAGGGCATTTGGAAGTTCAAGCAAATTAAAAGCTGTGTTGCTGTCTTCTGTGTATTTATTTTTCTATGGGAAATGGGATTGGCTGTATTTATAAATGTAATTTCCCTAAGGAGTAAACACTTTGTCTTGAAAGAAAAAGTAGCATTCCTGTAGAATAGACCTTTTTCATGTCTCCTTCCAGAGCTAAGGCAGACATATTAACATTTTCTAATAAGAAAGTTTGTCTGGTTTAGTATTTTGGAATTTCAGAGTACTTGGAAATTAATTTCTCCCTCTCCTTTGCCACTGACACAGTTGAAATATTGCTAGCAATTAAGACCTTTATTTTGTTCCATGATGTTCCATTTTGTGTCCATAAGCAGTCAGAGGACATTGTAATTAAGTAAGTTCAATTAAATCCAGGATCGATTTTTTAGGCTGCTACATTATAGTTTTCTATTTGTCTGTGGTGACCATGGAGGAAATAATGAAGTATTTCAAGACCCCAGTGAAAGCAGAATAACATGAATCACAGGAAAATAGTCTTTCAGGATGAAGAATAAAAGATTCATTAGTGGGAGAGAAGCAGAAAGGCTCATAGGAAATGGCACGGGGCTGTGACCCAGAAGAGCTCTCACTGCAGAATTTAAAAATTGTGTAACCATCTTCCACTGGTCATTGTTTTTGGCTTTTACTATTATTATTCCCACCTGTGGTAATTAATGCCTCCTCCTTTCTGAAATTATGCTTGTCACTATAGCAGAAACTCAAAGAAGTGCTAGCTGTGATTTCCCCATCCCTTCATCTGCACTGTGCAAACACAGGAGACAACTCATCCTGCATCTAAAACAACCCTGGAGGCAAAGTGTGGTCCTGAGTCAAACATGGTCGAAGTGACTGGAGCAGGATCACGCAGGGAGTCCTGGGCCAAGGCTCAGAAGTGAGACCAGAGGTCACGTCTGTTCTCTCCTGGACATCAGATTATTTGACTTGCAACTAGAACGATAAAGTCATTAAAGAGGCCACCTATCTTCCTGGAGGGACTCTTACAAGCACATCACAAATGTCCATTTTGTATACATAATACCTTTTAGACTTTATAATTACAAGATTTTACTGATTTAGTTTGCTGACCTTCACACAAGATGTTACTGATTTCACAGCCTTTTTACTGCCTTTCACAGCAAACAATGTTAACAATCATAGCAGGCTCAGATTTCAGACAAGACAACTGAAGATAAATTCACTGGGAAAAAATGCTGGATGCACGCTCTGGAGTTAGCTCATTTGATGACCTTGACAAGAAACATGTGGGGCACAATCTGCCACGTGAAGGTTAGAGCACTCTTGTGATGCACCAGAGCAGTTGTACACCAGAGCACAGGGAAATGACAGCAGTTAATAGTAGCATTCAGATTTTGAACTGCCCAATTTAATTGATTTACTATTATTCTTTTGAAAAAAGGCCTACTGTATTATGTGGCTGAACTCTTCAAAGGAGTATTAAAATGGCTTTCAAATTAAAAAAAAAAAAAAACAAACCAACCCCAACCAAGGCTGTTTATTTAGACTTAAACAATAGAGATGGGGGTGGGGGATGTGCTAAAAACAGCTGTTAGTCTGTTGTTTAGGGTTTTTTTCAGCAGAATCTAAATATTAGCCCCCCAAATATTTAAGTGTATCTCTTTCCATGCTATCTGAGAAATGGTTGAAAACCATGCAGCCAGTTTTGTGCCTTCTGCTCAATTACAGAGATCTGGGATTGTTTGTTAAAGACAGAACTTCAAGAATAATTTTGTAAACTAAGATTTTATATCTCTTCTGTTTTGTAAGCTAAGTGGGCATTGGACACCTTTATGTTCAAGACATACCCAAAAAAAGGTCATTCTTGGGAAGAAACCAGACCCCAAAAAGCCCCATTTGAAAGCAGATAGCTGGAGAACACAGAAAGCAGTCAGTCKTTCTGAAGTACCATACAGACTAACTATAATAGTCATGAAATATTTCAAAAGCTTTTAAAATGCACAAAAGTTCCCTTTATTTCTTTTATGATTACTCTCTTTCAGGTCCGTGTCATCCTGCTGAATTGGTGTGCTTGGTTTTTACGAATGAAAAAACCCGGGGAAAATATAAAGCCCCTGTCTTGCAAATATAGCTATCCCAAGCACCATCTGAGCGTAAACAGCATGGAGGTGAATGTCCTGCCTGGGCAGCAGTGCAGCAATGGCAACACAATCTATAGCTACCACGCAATGGAAAATCCGTGCTGCCCCCAGAAGGATGATTTGGGTAGCAAGAGCGGAAAGATTACTTGCCCCTTACCAGAGGATATCGAGCTTGTTCAAAAGAAAGCATTAATGGATACTATTCCGGTGATTGCGAAGATCCTGGAGGAAGTTCAGTTCATAGCCATGCGCTTCAGGAAACAAGATGAGGGTGAAGGGATCTGCAGTGAGTGGAAGTTTGCAGCTGCTGTCATAGACAGATTATGCCTGGTTGCATTTACCATTTTTGCCATCATTTGCACATTTACAATACTCATGTCTGCTCCAAATTTTATAGAAGCTGTTTCAAAGGATTTTGCGTAAGGATTTCAAAGATGAGCATGATAATTTAAAAGTGAATATTGCCAGTAATTTTGCTATATAAATTTAACTCAAATAGAGAAGCGTACTTACATGTGCTAACATACACAGAAGGGGATAAAGATAATTTCAGGAGGTAGTTGTTCCTGATGTTAGTGACTGTAGTTACTGAATAGTAAACATATTGAGCTCTATTACTTATTTCATAGACTAGTTCCAGGTGTAATTATGTCATGATCTGTGACAAATGATAGACAAGAATTCAAATCTACAATATACTTATTACAAGTTAACACTAGTATCAATGTGTTACTATGAATTTGTGAACTTTTAGATATTGTTAATAATTTAAATGATCATTGATGACTATAAGCTTTACAGCATCTTGTTGTTTTCACTATATTTGTGTTTTATCATTTTTGTTTAGTGTGGCTGTAACATTCACTTCTCAGATTTGACAGATATATCTCCACAGTCTTATGATGCCGTATATTGTATTTACGAAAATAAACTATCATCATGTTAGCTCTTACTAGTGCAGTGACTGGAGTGTTTTCTCAGTAAATATGTTAGCAGAATGTATTTTTTCCAGAATATTACTACTTTTTTTTTTTTTTTTAAATTAAGAAATGTTGGTTGTGAGGTTGGAAAAAAAATTCATTCTCCATGCTGACAATCATGGATATCATTAACGGTGCCTTCTTAGCTCTACCGCTGCTTAACTGCTGCTGTCATCTTGAAACTCTACTTAATTTGAAACATCTCTAATCTCTTGGGACATGGTTGCCAACCTAATACTGACTAACTCTGTGTAATTAGGGCAAAAATCTTGGCTCTGCATAATCTGTAGGAAATTTGCCACTGATTTCATTGGGCTGAGATTTCATACTTAGTCTACACCACTGAAGTTGTATTTTTTGAAAATTCTGTTAGTACAGCCCCCTTTCCAACTCGGTCAGTATGGCTTTGTTAAAAGGAGTGTGTAAAAGACTAATTGTATTTTGCTAAATTTTAATGTAGCAATGTTTATTATCAATTTGCTGTCCATAAGTACTCTAATATAATGTCTATATATTAATAAAAAATAATCAAATTATGCCATTTCCCTGGAAGATAAGGTCAAAAAAGCACTATTCTCAATGGCAGCTTCTTTCCACTCACTACTGTGGGTGGGAATGACACCTCTGTTGGTGTGATTTTATTTTGCCTACTGATCATGGCAGAGCTACAAAAGGACGTGGTCTGATGTAGACACCTTTCCTCTTTGGGCTAACACAGCACTTTTCTGAATGTTCACTAAAACAAAACAACAACCTATTATCTTCTCTGGCTGACTTTCAACTTCCTGTCCTTCCAGTGTTAGTGTACCAAAATTAACATTTCCCATATCTGCGTGATGGGATCCTTCCCACCATCACTGTTGGAGAGAAAGAAGCAGATCATGGCGCTATTACTSAACAGGAAGTGTTTCCATCTAAAAGGTGATGGTGAAGCTGGTAGTTCTACAGACTGAAGGAATATGCAACTATTTCTTTTAGGATAAGGTGCTTGAGCTTTTCCACTATTGCTCTTCATTAGGTGGTGATGGCTCCCTTTCAGTAGAGACTTCACTGTAATGTTACCTCTGTAGCTGTAAGATTAGATCATCACACCAATGGATTTATCACACTGCTTGGAGTTATGTTCGAAAAAACACCTAAAAGCTACTGGAGGTCCTGACTACAGTGACCTGTTTTGTATTTCACTTAGCTGTTGCGCTTCTTGTGGTTACTTCAGTTCTGGATGCAGCTCAAAGGGGTAACAATGGCTTATAGTAAAAGCCTCTACTGAAAATTCAATCCATATTTCAGAGAGATCTTGTTCTCCTTCATAGGAGCATTAGTGCTCTAAGTAGCTCTTTCTGAGTGGGCAGGAGAAATTCCCATGATGTCTGCTTCTTTCTCCTGCCCATTTTGCTGCTTCTACTTACAAAATTGGCCTTGCTGCGGTACAGAATGCAATTCAAGAGGGGTTTCCCTAACAGAAACATCTAACCAACCAGCAGAAGTGGTCTGGGGGTTTGGGTTAGTGATATCAGGCTCTGCTCTTGGACAGCAGCTGAAATGTTCATTGTAATTTATTGCTTTAGTTATGGGGACAACCGATAAATAAGAAGTCTAAATATCCAATTACTTCTGCAGCTTGTGATGCAGGATGCTAAATGACCTTCAGAACACTTGCTCAAGGACCACTAATATTTTTGCCTGAAAATCTCCATTTTTGAAAGTAATCTCCAGTGACAGGATAAAAAGATAAAAGCTAATGTTAAAGCACACAATCACAATAACTTAGCATCCTAATGCAAAGCATGTTTCTTTACATGAAACACAGGGTTGTTGTATAAGAGTATTTTTAACTGGATGCATAAATCTTAGGATCAGAAGGGGGACAGAAACTGCCTGAAAACAACAGCAGAAAATTAATTTCAATCACTTTTTTATTTTATAAAAGCCAGTGCAAATAAAAAATTCCATTTATAGATTACTACCTTATAGTGTTAGATTGCCAGGACTGGGTTGTCTCTTACAGAAATGTCCTAAAACTCAAATTGTGTTAGTGGTATACAGTTTACAAATCCTTACACTGGACTGAAACTGCTTGCTGCTTACTTTTTCAGATGACAAAGTAAGGGAGATCCTTTTGATATGCAGTTGTCACTTTGCCTTTTGGAAGGTACCACAAATTACCACAAAATTTGTAGAATGACCTGGTGTAAAATGGGACAGAAAAATGGTTATTGTACATACAAAGCATTGCAGAATAAAGTGCAAATACATTTAAGATTTTCCTGGGAACTACACTACAGTTGGAAAGATTGATGCATCATCTGTATACAGTGATTCACAGCTTTTCATGGCGTCACTAGTTAGTGTCACAGAGTATCTGTCAAGGTATTACATAATTCTAAAAGAAGGAAAAATTCCCAAATCGATTACAAAGGGTAAATGGCAACAAGAAACTAACCCATGATATCCTTTACAAAATCCAGGCACTTAAACAAACATTACATAGAATCATAGAATAGTTTGGGTTGGAAGGGACCTTTAAAGGTCATCTAGTCCAACCCCCGTGCCGTGGGCAGGGACATCTTCAACTAGATCAGGTTGCTCAGAGCCCCGTCCAACCTGACCTTGAATGTTTCCAGGGATGGGGCATCTACCACCCCTCTGCGCAACCTGTTCCAGTGTTTCACCACTCTCAGCGTAAAAAATTTCTTCCTTATATCTAGTCTAAATCTACCCTCTTTTAGTTTAAAGCCATTGCCCCTTGTCCTGTTGCAACAGGCCCTGCTAAAAAGTTTGTCCCCATTTTTCTTATAAGCCCCCTTTAAGTACTGAAAGGCCGCAATAAGGTCTCCCCGAAGCCTTCTCTTCTCCAGGCTGAACAACCCCAACTCTCTCAGCCTGTCCTCATAGGAGAGATGTTCCATCCCTCTGATCATCTTTGTGACCCTCCTCTGGACCTGCTCCAACAGGTCCATGTCTTTCTTATGCTGAGGGCTCCAGAGCTGGACGCAGTACTCTAGGTGGGGTCTCACCAGAGCAGAGTAGAGGGGCAGAATCACCTCCCTCGACCTGCTGGCCATGCTTGTTTTGATGCAGCCCAGGATATGGTTGGCCTTCTGGGCTGCAAGAGCACATTGCCGGCTGATGTCCAACTTTTCATCCACCAGTACCCSCAAGTCCTTCTCAGCAGGGCTGCTCTCAATTCCCTTCATCCCCCAGCCTGTATTGATAGCGGGGGTTGCCCTGACCCAAGTGCAGGACCTTGCACTTGGCCTTGTTGAACCTCATGAGGTTCACACGGGCCCACTTCTTGCGCTTGTCCAGGTCCCTCTGGATGGCATCCCATCCCTCAGGCGTGTCAGCCGCACCACTCAGCTTGGTGTCATCCACAAACTTGCTGAGGGTGCACTCGATCCCACCGTCTATGTCACTGATGAAGATATTAAACAGTACCGGTCCCAATACGGACCCCTGTGGGACRCCACTCATCACCAATCTCCATCTGGACATTAAGCCGTTGACCACTATCCTCTGGATGCGACCATCTAACTAATTTCCCACCTGCTTGACAGTCCACCCATCAAATCCATATCTCTCCAGTTTAGAGAGAAGGATGTTGTGGGGGACATGTCAAAGGCCTTACAGAGGTCCAGATAGACGACATCTGTAGCCCTTCCCATGTCCACTGATGTAGTCACTCCATTGTAGAAGGCCACTAGSTTGGTCAGGCAGGACTTGCCCTTGGTGAAGCCATGCTGGCTGTCTCGAATCACCTCCCTGTCCTCCATGTGCCTCAGCATAGCTTCCAGGAGGATCTGTTCCATGATCTTCCCAGGCACAGAGTTGAGACTGACTGGCCTGTAGTTCCCCGGGAACTACACATAAAGAGTGATGGTCTTACCCTTCCCCGGTAACATGGGAACTTGATCGTAAAGGTCCTTGTGCACTTTCTCTTCCTGAGGAATACCTTATTTTGCAGAAGGCATGGTAGTTTTCTGGTATGGAGGTATTCAACATAAGAAGATGAGAACCTGCCCTGATTTATTCATCAAACATAAAGAACTGTAGATATCATCAAACATAATTTTAACTTTGACTCATGGGTTACCAGTTTTTTTGAAGCGTCTTAACTATCTTGACTCAAATACCTAGATATACTTGAAACGATGTGTTTTCTATTCCTGTTAGAACATTTTAGTCACCTTTGAAAGTTTGCTATTTTATCTGCCATAATGAGAGGTATGGCTGTATAACTTCCAACAGTGAATATCAAGTATTTATTTACAACAGTAAAGCTACATAGTTCTTTCAATCAACATTAACATTTTAGTAGTGACTATAATAAAGAAGTAGAGGATCATGAGCTAAAATCATTTTCTTATTCTAAATTACCATGTGCCCAGGATAAGAGGATGGTATAAATCAGAAGAATGTTAATGAAGAACAGGACTAATCTGGGATTTTAGAGAATAAGAGTGCCAAATACCGTGAAATCCCCACAGAAATAAACAGAGGTGAAACCAGTTGGAAATTCCTTTCCTTTTGTGAAGCTCCTTTTGGCAGAATTCAGAAGAAAAATTGGAAGCTCTGTAAAACACTTGGTGAGAGTACGTCTGGGTTAAGAGGTTGGGCTGAGCAGTGATCATTTGGCTGGAAGACTTCCTCTTCCCAGAATTATATATCCAGTTTGGAATTATAAGCAAAACAAGGGTTTCTTAGTCTTTTCTTCTCTTGATGACGTGCAGACTAAAGAATAAAGGACACAAAATATATGAAACTCCAAATTTCAATTTAGTAAGAAAGCATGTGCTCAGAAAGCTCGCTCCCTTTCTTTCTTGTTGAATGAACTGGAGGCTATTAAGGGTTTACTTATATAGGTTTGCACAGACAAGAGTAGAAGTGTCTCTTGGGTTTATATTTGATACCTGTCCTGGTTCCGGCTGGGACAAAGTTAACTTTCTTCCCAGTAGCTGGGGAGGGTGTGCTGTGTTTTGGGTTTGGTATAATAGGAGCGTTGATGGCCCATTGATGTTTTGGGTGTTGCTGGGTGGTGCTTGCACCGGGCACTTTTTGGCCTCCCATGCCCTGCCAGGTGCATGGGAAGCTGACGGGGGGAGCATAGTTGGGGTGATCGACCCAGCCGGCCAATGGGGTATTCCATACCATGCAATGTCATGCTCAGTATAAAAACTAAGGGTGCGGGGGGGGCTCTGAGTCCCGGGGGGACGGGCTCTCGTTCGGTTCGGCAGRTGGTGAGCAATTGCATTGTGCATCGCCTGCTTTGTATACTGTTGTTTTTGTTGTTATCACTGTTACTATTACTGTTCTACTTTGTTTTATTTCAATTATTAAACTCTTTTTATCTCAACCCGCAAGTTTTCCTACTCGTGCCTTCCCAATTCTCTCCCCCATCCCACTGGAGCCAGGGGAGTGAGCGAGCGGCTGTGTGGTGTTTAGGTGCTGGCCAGGGTTAAACCACGACAATACCACAGCTGTTAAAGCTAGACTCCATCACAACTGCTTTCCATCACCATTTAAGATGGTCTTCAGATCTCTAACTCCAACTCCTCATCACGTCTGTTGCATCATACAAATCATTCACACAATCTTTCTCCTGTCCCAGTATGGGACCAAGAGCAGCTGTGTCTCAAGTGCTTTCAACAGATGCTTAATCTTAAACCTCCAGTAACAGAGAATTCAGTTTCCCTAATGTAACATTGACATATTTCACCACTGCTTGTTAATCTCTAGCATATAAATGAATCAACTAAACTCAATCATTTAAAAAAAGGCCTTTCATATGAGAAAGGTCAGGATCGTTAGCTGACTCAGTATCAGTAAAAAAAATTCTTTTTAGTGATAATTGTGGTTATTACTAGTAATCAAAGTCCTAATGATCATCCATCATGACACAGTTATTTTAATATTGGCAAGATCCTGATCATGTCACAGTTATGATTTTGGAAGAAAAAGTTTCCTAGTGCTTCAACATATAGCCAATTTCTTTTGTGAACAGAAACCTCTGAGTTGTTATGCAGGCTATCAGCACCTTGCCCCTGTAGATTTTCATTTAATGTAAGAAAATGGTGAAGACATTCCCAAGTAAAACATAGTTTTGACACAGTCCAGATGGACTTGTCTGACTAAGGAAAAAAAATTGGCAAGTGTTGGAACAAAAATAAATGCAAGTACAATTAGAATGTAGAAAAAGGACAGAATACTAGGAGAAAAACCATGCAGACATTCTGATGGTAAACTCTAAAAAGAGCTATTATTGCAGAAAAGAGAACTTTAAAAGATTAGCATTTTCAGGACGCATGCTCATCTCATACAAGCATTATATCTTCTCGGTTTTTAAAATCTATTTATCAGCGAAAGCGGGATCTAAATTTCAGACCAAGGACAGGAATATGGCAGTGTAGTTATAGTATATTATTTACATTTAATGGTAGAACGTATTTAATAAGGGGAAGGTATACTTAGGAATCCCAATATCCTTTAACTGTTTGCATCCCTCACGGTTACAGCTGTATACTCAGCTATTTTTGCAAGAATTGTATCTTTTAAAAAGCCAACAAATAACACTGTTTTTTTTTTCTCAGAAACTTCATGTCAAAAAAAGGCATGAAAAGGCCTTTTTTCATAAAAAAAGCATGAAAAGCAAAAGCAAAAGAAGCAAAAAAAAAAAGGTTATCTTGTAATGTTTTGTGAAACTACTGGAAAAAAAAAAGATTGAGGGTATTTCAGGTACAGATTTCTGAAATCTATGAAGTACAGATTTATAGTACACACTGATGTAACCTTAACTCTGCCTCTATGCAGCAAGTCCTGAAAACAACTTTAACACCACTCCCATCCTTTTGTGTTCTACCTGTCCTAACGTCCAAAACTGAATACTATACTGTACAATACTATATTTACTATACTATACTAAAAGTATACCATATTTCTACGCATTCATACATACAAATGCACTTCGGTCTAACATGATGCAGTAAATTCTGAATTTCACTTACGTCTCTCCTTGTTGCTGACAAGACCCATGCACAGCTCCCAGTACAGCTCACATAGGAGAGGTCTTTAATGGAGAGGATGGGGGTCTCACATATACACTTTTGCCTTTTATCACATGCATGATAGTTGAAAAGATTCATGCCGTCACAGATCACTTTGTATCCCGTTAGTTCTGTTAAGCTGTTGGGATTAATTTCTTCACTATTTAATGTAGCTATACTACCAGTGAATGCAGGTAGTATGCTTACAAATCATTCTTGTTAACTATCACCAACTCTAAAGCAGCACTGGTAAGGTTTAATATATCTTAACTGTGTTCTTCCTTGATTTTACACGTTTGAGTTTCATTAAACCCCGTATTACAGGAAAAGCGTACAGTCCCAGTCCCTTCATGAAGTTTTGTCCCTGAACTATTTGCTTAGAATGAAACATTTCAGGGAAAACAGATCTTGAAATGAAACTGTCTGCACCCTTCCTGGTGCTTCTGAAAAGCCTAATGAGTAGTCAGCTGATCCAAACTGGACACTCCCAGCATCTTGGGCTCCTTAGAATAATGCACAGCAGCGACTTCTGTCACAATGCCAAGAGAAGTAACACCAGGGAAACAGCTAAGCTGTTTTGAGAGAGAGGTCTAGTACGTGAATTTCTACACTACTTCTAAAGAAATTTCCTTTGGAAATGTTTATAACATGGTTTCATTCAACATCCTAGCAAAGGTTTAGGTTTGATCTTTTGTGCATTCAAAATGTTCATTTTACAGCTCAAACAACTGAAGGTTTTGAACAGAAAAACGGAATTTCAAAGAAATGCTTACCTGTCATTGACAGTGTACCTGCTCTGGCCCCAGTTATATGGTGCTGAATGGTATAGCTGCGGACCGGCTTCGTAGTTCCTCTGCAGTTCAAAATAGATCACTGGTAACAATGGGTTCGTTTGCCTAGGTGAGGCATCTCCTGTAACCTTTTTCATCATCCCAAGGACTGGCCCAGAGAGGTGGTAGCTGCCCCATCCCTGGAAACATTCAAGGTCAGGTTGGACGGGGCTCTGAGCAACCGGATCTAGTTGAAGATGTCCCTGCCCATGGCAAGGGGGTTGGACTAGATGACCTTTAAAGGTCCCTTCCAATCCAAACTATTCTATGATTCTATGATTCTATTACTTACAGTTAAAACCATCCCATGAATGAATATACCATCTTCAGGACATGGCCACTGATGAGAACATCAAAAAATGAAAACAATGAGAAAAATGTCACAGATCAAAAAGAAAAAAAAAATCCACTCAGCATAAAATACTGAAGTTCATGAAGGAAGGGAAAAGGTCAAAGCCACAGAAATCCTAAAAATAGATTTACCAAAATTATTCTAAATTTTGTTTTAGTTAGAAATAATTCTGATGAAAAGCTTTCCCTAGTTTTTACAAGCTCTAAAGAAGACATATGATCTGAAGTTAAGAATTTATGTTTAATTGATTAGCACTGTCAGTTTTATTTTATCAAGAAAAATTACTCCTTGATAACTCTGGTAACAAATGTCAAAAGTACCTCCAAAACCTGCAGATGCCTATTTTTCCTAAGAAAAGGCTCTTCTTAATTGCTATGCAAAAAGCCAAGATTTTTCATTTTGGAATCAAGAGAAGAGTGGTGCAGAACAGCCTTTACATTTCTGGAGAGTCTGTCAGGCCATGAGGACTATGTAAAATGGCAGCTGCTGGCTCCCTTTTTCCTCTTAGCTAGGGGCAATGAAAAGGAGGCATCCTGTCAGAAGAATAATACAGACAACTAGCATCCATGACCCAGAACTCTGTGGCAAACAAATGTGTTTCCATATAGGGTGTTGGTTTTTTTTTCTTTTTTCTTCTTTTCCTTTTTACCTGTGAAAAATCCTTGTGCAAAAGAAAAACTAGAGAACCAGAAAGACTTTGGGTGACCTTTTTTTGATCCAAGACTATAAACCCTGAGTATTTTAGTTACTGTTAGTTGCAAAGTTTAACACTGTGTACTTAAATCGTACTTGCTAAACTTAGAAGTTCATGGCTAAGTTCAGCCCATCTGAAGCATTTTTAAAATAGCCATAGTGGGGTGGATGACAGACCCTTCTAGCCCAGTATCCAAATTCTAAGAGGACCAATGATATCTGTGATCTGACTATGCCTTCCTAAATTTAAATTTGTTTCTCCAGCTTTGCAACAAATAATGAATTAACAGGCCACAGGGTATGTGTTGAGAAGTATTGAGAATATAAAACTTGTTTATGGCTAATGTGAACAGTTCTGCATGTGACCAGAGTATTTTTATAACGTGTTTTTTCAGCATTCTGAATCCTAAGATACTTTGACTTCACAAGGAAGTCAGAGATAAGGCATAGTATTTTGCCACTTCTGAAAGCTTCCAATTTTATAATTATGTGCAATCAAATGCCAAACTCGCATTGCAAAAATGTGCCGAATCTTACGTAGCACAGGCACACAATAATAAGCAGAAGGAAGTGGAAGGGACAAAAGGGAAGTTTCTACATTAGTGATAGGGTGGACAAGATCCTGAAGAGGAGAAGTTGGGGTTTTAGGACTGTGTAGCATACATAATCTCAAGCTCTTGCCCAGCTCCAAACCCAATGTTTGAAATACCCTGTTTGTCAGAGTCCCTTGGGTATTCTTTGAAGATGTGTCCACTGCATACCACCACTCTAACAAATGTCTCTGCTAAATTCCTGCTGCTGCTGAATTTAAAATGAATGTGCTCTGGGATTAAGTGACCCAGCATACTCCAGCACAAACAGATGTGACATCAGCAGAAAAGACTGTCACAGTTTCAGGTTCTCAGCAGGGGATGTTTGAAAGGCAAGTACTGTTTGTGGTAATGAGGAAGACAGCTAGAGACTTAGATGTCTGTAATTATCTTCAAGTGACATCAGTGTAAAGTGGAATGCTGCTGCCAGAAACCTGCTAGACCACGTATGTGGGAAAGCGTCATTAAGCACATGCTATTCAAAGAGGAAGGAGAAACAGTAGCCCCAGACAGATCAGACAGATGAAGGGAATGACCTGATCTCAGAGATTGGTGCAGTGCAATGTTACCTGGAAGGCTCAAGCTGTGGAGGTGCTGACCACCACATGTGCCACAAGGGCCGTGCTTCAGCACATTCTTCCCACTGCCCAGAAGTCTTTGCCTTGAAGAATAGCAACAGATTGAAACCAAGGGTCCAGAAACAGACCTGACTAATGTAATGGTAGTAACAAATAGCAGACTTTTCAGAGGGTGCACTGTGTGAATTTCACATTTTAATTCCAAATTACCCTTGGAGAAAGGACTACACAGCAAATTTGAGCAAGCCTCTTCTTTCATGTCTCTGAGCAGCTCCCATAGTTAAAGCTGGGAGAGATCAAGTTCAGCATGAATTTCCCGTACCATCTAGAAAGGCTATCCTGAGGACAAGATCTTATACCAAGCTTCCTAAAGGCTTCAGAGGATATGCTGCATTGGCCCACAGAGCAGGAACCTGATTGTTTAGAAAACTACTGTAGATGTTCTCTGTCTCTTCTGACATAACCACAAAACCAGCAACAGCTTTTTTGAGGGTTTCCAAAGAGCTCTAAAAACAAGATTTAAAGTGTTGTCACACAATCAGAAGTGGACCACCTATCACTTATTTGTAGCTATGTTTTTGAAATGGTTGCCTCTACAGGATAAGAATAATACGCTTTTTATGCAAAAAACAGTCTCAGCTTTTGGTATTTGGGTATTTGTGGGAGGATGTCAATAGCAAGAAGCAGCCAGATTTACACCATGGGCAACTAAGCTTGCCAAGTGAAAATCTGGGCTTTTGGAAAACTAGGGGTTGATGATAAGCATCTGCAAAGCACTGAAGATTCCTGTGAACTTGGCAGCATTCAGTAGTGAGAAAGAAGGAGACCTGCTTGTGAAGAGAAATGTCTTTTGCACAGTTCCTGGGGATGTATGTCACAGCCTGTAGCCCGTCTGCACATAAAGAAAGACTAACTGATCTTCCAAAACTGGATGAGACAAAAAATCAGCTGCACATCTGTCTGTGCCTTTCTTCCATGGCTGTTAAAAGATGAAAGTGGTAGGCACTGTGGATGATTAGACAGCAACAACTTTGTTTGTCATTTTAGAGAGGTTTTCATGTAAAAATACTATATAGTGGCTTTTGTCATTACTTTTATTATTAATTTTGGACATGAGCTTCCTTCCCATGGACATATCAAAAGAGCCTGGCTTTTATCTGATTGACCAAGCATCACAAAATAGTTCTAGGTTTTTGTAGCTCAGTGACCATGTGTTTTCTACCACGTATTAGTAGAGTCTTCTTGGCAAGATGACAAAGGGTTTTGCTCTCAGACAGACTGTGTAGTTCCTTTCAGTTGAGATTTGTTTTTCCACATGGCATAACTGAAGTCTGTCTGATGGAATTCCCAAACAGACAAATGTGACAAGTGAAGTGGGGGATTTGGCCAGTGGCAGAACCAGCTGTTCAGGGTTCAGTGTTCATCATGGGCAGCATCTTGCCATACTATTCACCACTTTTAAAGGGCAGAGGGCAAATAAGTTATTACATCTTCACAGAAGTGCAACATATTAACTCCCTTACAGTAAGAACTCCCTGGTGTGCTCCTAATGTTCTCCTCTGCATCAGGAGGAAATCTCACTCAAAGCGCTGTATTATCCTGAGCTCAGAGCTGAGATTATGGCAGGTACCTGACATGGGAGTACTAATCTGTTGCACAGTGAACATCTTAAGAACAGGGCACATCTGCTGAATATTTAGCAGTGGTTCACTGTGCTCACAAAACACTGCAGCTATGAAGGCATGACAAGCTCCCTTGGCTGACATCAGAGTCTATTCATAAGCAAGCTCAACACCAATATCACCGAGTATCTGTAAACCTTCTAAGAAGTAAAGAAGAAAGTTTCCTGACAGGAAAATCCATTAAGAAATTACACGTCTCTAAAAAGGATGAGCTGTGGCTACATCTGTTTTCCCATTCAGCCATCTTTCCCAGACCTTCTCAGATTTTATGAAATAGTCTCAGAAGAAAGGCTAACAAATATTAGTGGTGGCTGTAATTTTTTTTTTATCTGGGCAGGGAATTACTCTCCCCACAACATACGCAGAAGTAGAATACATTTCTTCTCTGACTGCAGTGTAGGATTTGGTGCTGGCTTGTGCGCTGCTCTGTTTATACTTAGCATGGAGAAGGTAACTGAGAAAGACTCTACCATGGTGACCCGTGGTGAAGTTCTAATGGGGATGGACCCCTCCTGATGGATGGACCCAGAGCTGCCTGATACAGACTGACTGACAAAACAAAACAAAACAAAACAAAAAAGCTTTCTAGACTGTGATAGACATTACTAGAGAACTGCAGCTGAGAAATGGTGCGGTGCTTTCGGTTGATCCTGTACTTGTGGTGAGTGTAATTTCCAGGTAAAGAAAGACAGACATGAGAGACTGTGCTGTTTATACTCAAAGCAGAATTAGACCTTACTTCAGTAGAAACACTACAAGTGTTAGACCTTACTTCACTAGAAACAATAAAAGTAAAAGATAACCTAAATATTCAGAGACTTCTCTTAATGAAAAAACCACAAACTTGAGGGCAATTCAGATTTTCATCATAAAGTAGTAAAAATTTCTAAAATAAGGATTTAATGAAAATTATTAACTCTGTGATGAAGGGCAGCTGGGAATAATAAAATGTAACAATCATTATTTGCAGTTCAAAATCAGAATTTACAGACTTATCTCCAGAGTATGACACCTAAACAAGCTGTCACCCAGTGCGAAATGAGCTACTTGAGTACCATACTTTCGACAGTTCATGCAGATTGTTGAATCTATCCATGTCCTGCCCACGCACAGTAGCTAGTAGCTCGCAGGAACCTCCTTTCCATCATGCAAGGAGAACGGCTGATGGAATACCAAGCTATCTGCCTCCCAGATTCACTCTGCCTCTGAATGTCTGCTCAGTATCTGTGTGCAGAATCCCTGCATGCAGCAGGGACTTGTTTCCCATGCAGTTGTCAAAAGCTATGTTGCTGTAAGGAGGAACAATCTCTGCTGAGAGATATTGATCTCTCTCATATCGTGTACAATATGACAAAAAACCACCCAAACCAGATCTCTCATGCTCTGTCAGCCAACTAAACAGCAGCTCATGGAATCATACCAATTTTTTTCAGCGGTGGATCTGACCACTCTTGAATTGCATTTAACACTTTACATGTTACACAGTGACCAGAGAACTGGCTTTAGAAAATTTTTCTCTAAACAAAAGATAAACCTGGAGGTTTCCTAAAAGTGTTCTAAAATCAATGCTTTTCATCATGTTCTAAGCAGAAAACATTGAACTGTTAAGATTACACTCTTTCAAATGTATTACAAGACAGAAACAAATTAAACATGTTCAAAATTATGGTGAAGCAAATAACAGTATTCCTATAGGCAAACAGGGGCACGTGTTCATGAGAAAAACATGGCATGAGAGTGACTGTATCTGATTTGCTTGTGTATTGACTGCACAATATTGACTGCAGTGCCTGCCTGGGAAAAGAAGGCAGTATTTCTAAATGGATTTGGAAGTCTTAAGTGATTAGAAAAATCATCTCTACTGCTCAAATAAATTATCATGATGAGGTATCGTAGCAACAATATACATCTTTTTTTCTACTAGGGAAAACATCATTTTTTCCTGGCGAACAGCTTTTATTACGCATTCCCTTAGCTCTTACTTTAATTTATTTTTGAAAAGAAAATTTTTACACTCACATCACCTAAAATGCATAAATCTCACAGCTGTTTATATGCTTACCCGGCAGCCAGAACTACGCTGGTGAAATGTTTTGCCTGCTTCGATTTACACTGATGTGTTGAAGAGGCCTGGCGTTTGCCAGCATCCAGTCTCACTGAATTCAGTGGGAATTGTTCCACAGGTTTGCCTGAATTCAGCACTGAGACTTTTACTATTGTACCATAAAATGCCCAGTGCTTGCTCTGGCTCCAGGAGTCTGTTCCCCCTTCTCTCTTCCTATACAGTTGGTGGGCCCATCAAAGTGTAGCTTCTGGAAAACAGAAAAGATGGGAAGAGCTTAGCTAGAGAAGGGGTTGAACCTAAAATAATTACATTTTTCATGCACTCCCCTCTTCTAAGAACCATTTTCTCAAATGCAAAGAGACTTTTCTGATTAAGGAAACTGAGGAAGTCCCGAAAATAAGTGCTTAACAAACTGAATTTACCATGCATTGAAATTGTCTCCTGTTGCTTTTCTAAGTTGTGATCTGTTGCTGACTACATATTCCCCATTGTGCCTGCAAGAGCAGCAGGTCAGCAGGAACCAATGCGCTGGTTTATCCTACCCACCTATTTTCACGGTTCTGTCTAGCCAGATACGCTGTTTGCAGCACTGGCCAGCGTGGGCCACTTTGAAAGAGACTGTCAACACTATAATTTGTCCCCGTAGTACACTTTTAATTGTCATTCTTAACACCGATTACTCCTTAGGGGTCTTACTTCTTGAAGCATTTGAATTGCTACTCCCAAATGTTCATGCTGTGTAACAGTTGTTTATACTTAGCAAAAGAACACTTTTCTTAAAAAAAAAAAAACTGTTTTGATTAATCTTACGTGTTTTATACTCACTAGTCAAAACACCTTTGTGAAGATGTTCAAAAGTGCAAATGAGAATTGTTGCTCACTGATGCTTTATGCAACAACTTCATGGGTTAACCATGAATTATCACGATCAGGGTTTTTTCCCTTTTTAGCATTCGAAGTACAGAAAATTTTCATGAGTATTAGAAGCTTTGGCTTTTTGTATGTTATATGTATATTTACTATTTCATTAGGTAAGACTGGCATTACCACAAGTACACTTTTGTTAGAAGTGAGTTTATTAAAGAGTGAACCAATTTGCACTCTTTTTAACCAACAATTTTAACAATATAGAACAGCAGCACTAAGAAGGATAGAAGTGACACTGTCATACCAGGAAGTTTGGACAAGATGGTGTTAGAAAGCACTTGAACAATTTCATCACTGCTTTTTCCTGATCCTTGTGCTGTTGTTCATGGCTGCAACTCAAGGATTATTATAATTAGAGTATTTATCTCTTTACACTGGATAGAGGGGGGAAAACACAAAATAGGAATCCTCCAGAGCACTGTCCACCAGAAACCTCATCTTGTCTTTTCTTCTTTTTTCTTTTTTCATAGGAAATACTTCCACAGAATATTTGGGATTACGATCTTATTTACATGKCTCACTCCAAAATTTAGTTCTGCTATTCTACGTCAACTTTCTACTTGCTCTCAGCTATTTAGTAAAAGAATAACTACACAGGAAAGATATATTTCCTAAATTTCATTCCCAGGAATTAATATGCAGTATATATTTTTTAATTCTGCACAGCATCCATTCCATTGAATTGTAGACTATGAATACTATTTAAATTCAAGATAGATGCTTAAGATTAGATTAAAGTGTTTATTAATACTTTATGCTGATCATTCTAAAGACAATTTTCACTGTTTCCTACATAAAGAAAGAAGCTTATTCTTCTCAGTATGTTTCTAATTTTGCCATTAAACTCCTTATGTCTATTCCTGAATGAGACTTTAAACATAAGGAAATTAGTTAAAATTTTAATGCTTTTACTTAATTATCTTAGTACTAGCTGTTATTAAATCCTTGTTTCAAGCCCAGAGGAACAAAGTTTATTAAATATTGTGTTCTTTATTTTCCCTATGTTCTAGGGGGAGGCATCTCCTTTGTTTTGCTAGTACTTCAGTTTATTGCTATAGAAGTCTAGTTTTTATAATTAATGTTATACTAGGGACACAAACTGGAGCTTTTTTCCCAAACAGAGAGCTATGACGCAAGTAAATAGATTTTGTTCAAAAACTGCTTCTAAAAGTTGAAGTTAGTACCATCTTCACAAGGGGACTGATACGTGTTTTGTTGCCTGATGGATTTAGAATAGAAATTTAAAGAATTAGAAATCTTGTAGAAACTGGCAGATAAATGGTAAAAGTATGATTTACAGATCAGGTTATTCAGAATGATGTAGTGTGTATTAACATACAGGTATTTGTAAACTCATGGGTTGTCATTGTTGAAGACACAGAAGCACTCAGAGGAAACAATCAAAATTAGTTTCTTATGTGCTTGGCTGTCTACAATCAATCTGAAGAGCTTTTAAATTAAATAGAATGGGTATAGGAAGAACGTATATCTCACCATCTATTCTGATGAGGGGAAGCAAAGATAAAAAGAGATCAAATGACTTACCCAGGGGATCTGTGGCACAATCAAGAATTGTACAAAATCACTGCAGTTTTACCCTAAAATCTTAAGCATAAACTAACATTTTTTTCCTTCTTGTTTATGCATCCATTAGTTTGTATTGAAAGTCTCAAACTTCCTTATCCTGAGTGTTTCTAAGCATATAATATTATTTTGGTTCAGCTGCTATAAATGTCCTGCTTAAGCAGATTTTAGAGGATTACTGGGGTCCCCCTAGGAAAAATGAAAAAGATTTAACAAATATAATATTGAGAACTAATTTAGGGCATCTGTCCAAGTATTGGGAGACATGGATCTGAAACTGCTCCATCCCAGACATCCTGGATGACTTCATCAACTCAGAAGATATGATTTTCAGCAGGCACAGCAGCTAATGGAGTTCCCTCCTTGTCCATCTCTCATTGCTCATTTTCTCCCTTTTGCCTGTCCTCCTGTAACACAGGCTGCTGTCCTATCTGTTGTGCTGGAACAACTGGATGTGTTATAATTACAGCTTGTCATATCAAAGAAAAAAACAACCCATACTAGCTCATCAGACAGCAACCTGCAGTGGATCAGCAACGGCTACACAAGTACCTGGGCTATCTCTGTAGCAGGCACTCCTCTTAGCAGGCATTGTCATGGGATGGGTAGGCAGCTGCTGGCAGGAAGCAGTACAGCTGCTCCAAAACGAGCCATCACCTTCATGATCCACAAGTCCTGTTCTTGTGTTCTAGGCATGTATTTCACATACAGAAAGCCAACGATATGCAGTGACTGCAGCTCCACTCTAGGTAGTGGTGTCCACCTCAGCCACCTGCTGACTATGGTGTTATATACCATGTTCAGTGTTTTGTGGGGCTCTCATGCATTAGGGGTATCATCTCCCTCTGAAGATGGCCAAGTCAAAGAATGGATGCATCGAATGCATGTACTGGTAGTAGGATTCAGGGAATTCTTGAACCTTGTAGGAATATGTAATCTTTATAGTTGTGCTAAATCCAACAGGATCTCTAAGGATTGAAAAGGATGTGTAATATATGTGAATCAAAGCATGTGCAAAACAAACACTTGTCTCAAGTTTTTCGCTTGCAACATCAAACTCTGGTTCTTAGTGTGATCATCAACATTCTTGAACTATTTTTGTTCAGATAATGACTGTATAAAAAAAGGTTTTCAAATTCTATGCAGAAATACTAGTTTCCTAGTAAGAGATAAATAAAACTTAATAGATGCACAAACCTTCTAAAACTAATGTTACGTCATCACTGTTTAATTACATATGTGTACGTGAACAGACTCTGTCAAAGACATCAAAAAGCATTTTCATTTAGCTTGCCAAATTAAAAGCAGAAACATTTTCAAGGCAACAAGAAAAATGAAGACAGGTATTATTATGTGCTCTGACTTTTATCTCAAAGGGCAAATATCTGTGACATGGTAAACAAGAAGTAACAGTTAATAAAGAAGTGAATATGAGAAGGCTAAAAGAATGTTATATCTCCTAAATTTGATAGAATTAATCTGTTTTCAAGACGAGTGCTAGAAGCAGAATGAAAACCAAACCAAGAAATCTTTATATGGTTTGTAGTGAATGAATATGCAGATGCTTTGCAGAGTTTGTCTTCAAGGGCTGATAAATCTGCTTCTTAGAAGTTAATTCTGTGTTACCTTCTGGTTTTGCTTTTCCACACWTTTTTTTTCTGGCACAAGTAGCTTTTCAATTTTTCAGGGTCTGGCAATTAACAAAAAAACAGATTAACAGAGTTAATATTCTCATGGATATAACATCTCTTTGAAATCCTTGGGTAATGCCTGGGAACAAAAGCTATCCTTTTTCTCTAGACTAGTTTAGGAGTTGGGACTACAAAACCCCAAAGTAACACGGTTGGCTAGTCATATTTCAAAGGGGAAAGGGACAGAATAAAAGGAAACAAACAAAMAAAAAGATAAAATTTAAGATTTGAACTGAGGACACAATTCATTCTGCACAAAAATTATCATTAGAAGAATCAAATATTCATGCATATACCCTCTCTAATATAGTAAAAAGATTGTCAAAGGCATTGTAATGTTCATGTCAAAATAAAATCAGTCATCTATAAACAAGCATTTACTATGTGATGCTGAATGAACAAATCTTTTGCAACTCATATTGGGCTACAGTTTGCAAATCAAAAAGGATTTTGCTTAGGAGGGATGTTTGAAAGCACTTGTTCTCATTTCAACAAATATACAAGTCTTAATCTTCAGCTTTGCAAAAGAGTTCAGAACAATATGTCCAGTTTTGGTTTGTATTTCTTAGTGTATAGGGAAGGTAACTAATATAAAACATGTAAGACTGGACAAAAATAGAACTTTAAGTGTCATACTCAGGTATCTATCTTTTATAGTATTTGCTTTATGGAAATAAGCAATTTCAGTGTAATGGAAATACAGACAAATTACAGGGCTTTTGATAAATACCAGATTATCTAAAAAGGTATAAAACACAACAAAGTAGATTTGGAGAAAGCACTTTCACATTTCAACAGAAATCCAGGAGATGTATTTGAATAGAAGATCTGTCTCATCAGATAAATGTGCGTTGCCCTAAATCTCTGTGGCTTTTTTTGTCTGTTATAGTAAATTCCTTTATATCACATCCCACCCTCCTCTTATCATCACAAGTTGCCAAATTTGTTTCCTATATTTGATACAATGCAAGGTAAAATCTATTAATCACAGCTAGTCAGGATCATAAAAAGATTTTTTCACAACTAGAAATTAATTAAAATTATAGTAAGTTAAAAGTATAATTAATCTAGAATCTACAAAAATTGAGGGAACTATCCACAACAGTGATACTTAACTTTTGGGCCATAATGACCATGAGATCAACATAGTGATTCAYGGGAGATTCAGGACTCTATGAATTACAGAAAGATAACTAGAAAGAATGCTGCTGCAGAGAGGATTTAGTACTATATTTGGTGTTTTATAAGTTAACAAATATCTGTTAACTTGTCAATTTGAAAGGACTATTTCCTTCATTGTTAAAGAAGAGCTTGAAAACCTTTATTTCAATATACAAACCTTTATCTCAGTATAAAACAATGTATAAAATTATGTCAAACAAAATACAGCAGTAGCTAAACATGTAAGTCTGCAGTGAATTTTATAGCTGACAAAGGAGAAAAAGTCCTCTTACACACTCATCAAGACGACATAGTGAATAAAAAAGAAAGCACAAAACATTATTTGTATTAGGAAAAATGCCACATTCTGCAAACTAATAATGAATTGATTAATAACACCTGGAGGGATAATTCTGAAAGTACGTTAAATAATGAGAGGTTATAGAGGAATTAGGAATAAGAATATGTTGCAAAGAGGTATGCAGGAACAAGAGTTTGCAGGAGCACTTATGAACATAAAAAGGCAGAACAGTCTTAGGCCATGTAAGATGTTAGGAGATGCACGGAAGATTAGGAAAAGAAAAGTTGTCAGGTATCTTATGAATTCTACAACATTTTTCAGATGGGAAAGATGGGGAATGAA
The DNA here is from genome assembly GCA_035582835.1 of Phoebastria nigripes. NCBI lineage: Eukaryota > Metazoa > Chordata > Aves > Procellariiformes > Diomedeidae > Phoebastria > Phoebastria nigripes. The sequence continues at coordinate 30,480 of JAYKAV010002882.1, read as the reverse complement.
TGGGGCGAAGGTTTTGCAATGTCTGTTTTTAAACATATAGCAAGTATCACCCAGGGAAGGAACTACCTCAGACTCTCCAGAAATTATTAAAAATATTCTCAGTGGAATTGCTGAAATCTTAAATGGATAAAGAATTTCAGCCTGGGCAATCAGCACCTTATATGTGCTATGCACTCCTGTTGACAAAACTCACAGACAGGCTGTAGTTGGTTAATGCTTTGAGAGAATCCGTTAAAGGCATACAAGTATGAACCTAGAAAGCTAGAGAAATGTAATGGAAAAATGAGTCTGCCTTAGCCAGCTATATGTAGGAAAAAAAAGCAATGTTCATATCAAAAGGAATGGGGCTAGACTAGAAAATATAGAGGAAATGATGATACATATTTGAAGCCAACGCTGAGTCATTTTAGTGTTTTCATGATGGTCGTAAGAGAGAAAACACAGTTACCTTGGACTACAATGGTTCACTTACCATTAATATTGTAGGTGGAAGTTATGACTCCAGTGGAATTTTGGGCAGTAACAATGCAGTCTTGAGCAGCCTGAATTTAGCACCAGTGTTGGCAGGTATGAAGACTATGATAATTGAGGGGAGTAATACACCACCAATTCTAGAGCAGAACGTAGGAGAGGTGTTTATAAGAGTGAAAAACTGTAATAACCTTGCACAAGTGACTGCAGTACTGCAAGTGCCTTCTTCAGCAAGAAGGAGATAATCAGCTGGGTGATGGCTAACACACTCAGTGGACAAGATAATAGTAGAGTTCAAAAGGACAGTAGTATGGACTGTGACTGAAAACTGTGAGCCATGAAAGCTCCTTAATGTAAGAAAGAAAAGACATTGCATTTTGTGTTAGAAGATAAAAATTGGAAATTTGCTTTGCATCTTCAAAAAGTGATAGAAGGGGTATAATCTGAAGAAATGCTATCTGTTAATGTGAGAAGTTTAACTTTTTATATATACTTATTTTTGGGTAGGAGACTTCAAGAAGAGTACCTATGAGTTGATAGGCAGCATGTTAAGAGTCTTGAACTGTTCTGTGTATGAGGACTGTATGTCTACATTGACTGGAGTCTTTAGGTTAGAAAGCTCTTCATCTTCCTGAGGAGGAAGACATTTAAAAAATCAAAACTTTGAATGATATTAAGAATGTTTCAAAGCCACACATTCTTTGCTCATTAATCTATGACTCTGAGATCAGTAGTGATCACARCCCCTAGACTTCACTTACTCCATCCTTCATTTCACTGGGTGCTTCAGTTTTAGAGAGTAGGTGGAATTCAGCTCACCTAATTTTAACCTTCAGAAAGTAAAGTGCCTTCTGTTAGCCTGCTATCTTGAATCCTCCCCAGTCAATGAAGTGAGAAGGGCACCTCACTAAGGTCATAATCTGATAATAAAACAGGAAGAATATCTAAAACAGGTGGAATAAACATGTAGAACAGATGGAATAATGTTGTGCCTACAGAGTACCTGTCTTTCCCCCTTCCCTTCCCTTCCCTTCCCTTCCCTCTCCCTTCTCTTACGATGGATCCTAGAGGCACAGCTCAGAGGCTAGACCTCTAACTTTATGCCACAGTTAAGTGAAATAATCCTGCCTGTCAGTAACTAACACTCACACTATCCTTAGTTTGCCATGACAAGCCATGTTTGGAAGACAAAAAAGTCTTTGGCTTCTGCAAGTGCTTTACAGCTTCAGCTGGCAGCCAGTTGGCCATGTAGATTCTGGGTCACGTTGTATAAAACGCAGGCTGCAGAACCYTTCTTTTCCAAGAAATGCCAGAAGCAGACAGACGCAGACACCACAACACAAGTGCTGYACTTGTTATCTACGTGAGGGCATCCCGTGGCATCTCTCCACCTTGACAATAAAGGTTTCAGTAAAGTGTCACTGTCATTAAATTCACACCAGATGTTCCAAACAAGACATGGAAACTTCTTCCTCTCCTTCTACAGTTAATGTAAAATGTAGTAAGTTGTTCCGTGGATTTGTTTTCATGCAATTCTAAAAACATATAATGACTGAAACATAGATCATGCCTTGTCCTCTAAGCAGAAGGAGGTATATCTGATGATCTCTTTATGTGCTTTGGCTGAAAACACTAATGCTCAGAAAAATTCTTCTGAATTGCAACTACATTTAGTCTTGAAAAAGCTGAACATAACAGTTCAGCACTAGCAAAATTGCTTAAATGGGCCATTGAACTCTGGAACCCCCCAATCTCTACCTGAATGCTGGTCACCTGGATTGGATTCTGAGATAATTTTTCATGATTCTTAATAATATTTTTTTCCTCACCATTTCTAATCAYACTTGTTGGAAATTTTCTGTACATCTATATAATACTTTTTTTCAAAATAGACTCTTGAAGATTTTTTCCTAGGTGGAGTGAATGCTAATGATCATGCAAGCATTCATTAAATCTGACAGCAGCAACTTTCTCAAGAAAACATTAAAAAAAATTTAGAAAGAAAACAGATTTTTGCTTCCAACTTCTAAAGGCTTCAGTGCACAGTGAGATAAGCAATGGGAAATGTTTTGAAAAAATGATTTAAGCTGAAATCAAGGGCTTTTTAGTATCTATCTTCTGTCTTAAAACAGGTATTTTAGTTTGGCAAGCTTTCATTGCATCACTGAAGAAATACAATTTTGTAACTATGAGAATTAATAAGAGAGAAATTCCTGCCAGTTTAGGATGAAGCTTAGTAAAATTATATTGGTTCTTTTACAAGTAAACTCCTGGTGGCTTTAATGGAAATTGGTATAAATAGTGACGTACTGCAAAATCAGTAAAGGAACTTTAATGGTATTCTTATTTAAACACACTTTCAACAATCAGGGTGAAAATAGACTAATTATGGAAGCACATATATCCATGTGTCCACTCACAATCTGTGAGCTTAAACTTCAAATATGTAGTTATTCATTGAACTGCTTGGAAACACAGTGATGACTTTTTCCTTATGTATTTCCTTCCCTTCTACTGTATATTTAAAAGTTAGCTTTAAATTGTAACAAGTTTTGCATGGATCTTGCTGCTGAATCATAATTAATCCAGTTGATGAGAGGCTTCGCAGTAACAAAATAAATACAGTACTGATTCCTTTAAACTAGTCAATATATAAACTTTACAGAAAATGCTATTATGATTGTGAAACACTCCTTAAAGAAATATCCTAAATATGTAAGACAGGCAGAACAACTGTTTTTTATAACAGTTCCTATGTGCTCCAGTACCATCAGACATACCTGGATAACAGCATGAAAAAAATGGCAAAAATAACTTTTCTCTATGTTTTTCAAGGATATTTTCTTCAAAAAATGTAGCTGTGATTTCTGTGAATGCTCATCTGATGTCTGCATGAAGTCCTTTTGCAGGTTCATTGGTTATCTGAATTAAAAGAAAAAACACTGACTAAATTTGCTTTCTGTTTTTTACTGTAGTGSTGTGAAGTTGACAGATGGGCTTTAGCAATATGTAAACTATATTTTCTGCATGGAGTAGATTCATCTACAATAGGTTTTAGTGTTTAGTCGGATGAACATGCTGATTATATAACAAGCGAAATTAAAAATTTTTGAAATTTGAATATGAAGAAGAAGATGTTTGGAGCAGGAAAAAATGTAAAAGAAATGGTCTTGCAGAAATGGGTATAGCCATGCAATAAATTAGCTGAAAGTTTACTGAGTACATTCTGTTGTAATTTAACTGGTTTTTTTAGCTATTATAACATCCCATTTTCAGGTGCTGGATCAGCAGATGTCTCTGCTACCTGACAGAACGAATGGCCAACCAGGAGAAGCCAGCATCTTGATTAAAAAGGTAAGGGTTACAAAGGTAAGCAAGTGCAGCAAGTATGAAGAGAGAGTATAAAATCAGAGAGATCATACAGTATTTGGTCCTCATAATATTCTTCTAGGCACCCATGATTTGTGGCTTATGTTTTCCTAAGCCAGAGGTGGTTTCTTTGCTTCTTAGATTTCACATAGTAGTTGTAAATGGACATTTTTCCCTGGAAATATGCCCAATTGGTTTTTGAAACCATGTAAACTTCCAGCCTTCACAATGTTTTCAGCTAGAGCACCACTGAACTTTTTTTTTTTTTTTTTTTTTTAATTTGCTAGCTGCTGGCTTAATTTGATGCCCATACTCCATTTTCTGGGGAAAAGTATTCCTTATTTCAACTACTCCACTATTTCTCTCCTAATTCCCTTGATTTTCTCATCTTAGAGCTCTGCTATTTCTTTCTCATCCACCCCTTTTCCAGGATGAAGGTTTCTAGTCTATTTAATTGTTCCTCATAAAAAAAGCTGTTTCATACCTGTGATGATGCTTGTTGCTCTTTTCTAATGATGTARCTTTTGACAGAGGAGGACCAGAATTGCACACAGGACTGAAGATGTGGGACCACCACTAATTTGTACAATCCCAATCAGATTGCTTTATAGGCAGAGTTAGGATTTTTTTCCCACATGCATTATTTTAAGTTTATCTATGCTGATTTATGTCTGCCATTTTATTACCCATCTTACTGCATAAGATTCCACAGCAGTTCTTCAGTTTGCTTTTGTTTTTACTTCTCTGAATGTCTTCAATAATGTCACCTCATTGATCATCACGTTTTAAAGAGCAGTTACAAATGTAATGAACAGCACTGACCTCAGCAAAGAGATTAATGGGATTTTACTAATTACTTGCATTGCTTTGAATGCTGACTATTTCTATCCTTGGTTTCTGGTCTTTAACTTAAACTACAGACATTCCTTCTTACTCAGTGGTAAACTACTTGCTTTACCAGTCTTTGGTTGGAGAYTTTGCTGAATATTTTGAATGCCAAGAGTATTACCACCCAACCGCTCTGCACCTGTTGACTCTTTCAAAGACCTCCAATGGATTTGTGAGGTCTGACTTCCCTTTACAAAAGCACCATGACCCTTCCCCAGTGGACTGCACTTACCCATTTTTCCCACTAATTCTATTCCTCAGGACAGTTTCTTCAAATTCTCTCAGTCTCAACAAAGACTGATTTGTAGCTCCCCAGAATGTCCCATGAATCCTTTTTAAAAATTGCAGTCATGCTTGCCACACAGCAAACTGTGTGTCTGATACCAAGGCAATTTATGCTGGTCTATTAGCATGTGAGTGAGTAGTACACTTTTTTCATCCTTGCATTCCTCTAAATTTTTGGGGTCAATACTACTGTGTCATTGTTACTTGCAACTCTCAAATATATCAATGTGTTCTACCCACATGGCTTCTGCCAATAATAARATTTGAGACAGATCAGAGAGGTTTCAGGTGGGAATTACTCACAGTTCATCCACCATAAGTACAAATGCAAAGGGCAATTTATGTTTCCTGTCATAACCGTTTTGTTCTTTGATCATTTACTTGACTGGACGTTTCCATTTCTGGCTTCTGATGTATTCAGAAAAGGATCTATTCATAATTTTTTATGCCTTTGCAACTTCCTCTGTGGTACTTTGAGTTGCACCCACAACACGTTTTTGAAAAGCAAAGGAGGATGGCAGTTTATTCTGCGTTTCCTCAAAACCTAAACTTCCATTCCTAAGACTTGATACAGGTATGTGCTTAATAGTCATATTTACAGGCACCACAATGTAAATAAAACACTAAATTTGGAAAATACTGTGTTTTGTTGGAACTTTGGATTCTTCAGGTCTTCACTACCAGCAATGCTTCCAGTCAGTTCATTCCTTTTCACATATTTATGAATAGGGTGTGTCTTACAACACAAAGGAAAAGCACCAAAGACACAAATATACCAGTGTGTAAAATCAACATCAACAAGTATATTAATTAGAAAACAACATAAATATTTTACTTGAGAGATTCTATAAGGGAATTGTTTTATATTTTGTTGTGTATTTTCTGAACATACTACCTTGGCAGGATTTGGCAGCACAGGGGCAGGAAAGGTTTCACAAAGCATAGAGCTTAAATGGAGCTGGAAGTTCTCATAAACTGAAATATCTGAAAAACAAATGATGTGAACAGATTACTCTCTTGGTAACTTTGGTTTAGTGTACTAACCACATTTTAACAAACATGGTATTACAAAATTAATTAAATTATTAAAGTGCTTTAATAATATATGGTAATTTCTCTACCTGTGATCCAGGAGACAGAATAAATAATATTGTAATTACATTTTGAAAGCCGAATTGGAATTGGGCAGTTTGGAATTGGTTGAAGGTCCAGGACAAAAAACAGAGAGTACAAAAAACATAGAAAACTTATGGGAGACAACAGTTAAGAATTAAACTTAAAATTGGAAGATAATTATTGAGAATTGCAAAGACAGTAATTATGGGTTGTTTGTGCAATTGTATCATGGCATAAACAATCTTTCTTTTGTATATATCACCACAGCTTGCATACCAACATCCGTTTCAGATGTTACTGACGTCTATTTAAAAAAGTACAAAAACATGAAATCAATAACAAAGGAATTGGAGATTATGGATGTGTAAGCAAGGTGAGGTGCTGAGGGCAGGCAAAACCAACACCTGCTACATTACTGAAAGCAAATATTGGCAGAAGAGTGGATTTGGCAAAAATGACAGTTTGCTATATGTCATGTAGGCCTTCCTGTATTTCAGTTCCCAGGCTTTAAAATGGGATAACAGTTCCCAGTTTTCCAGTGGATTGTCATTCATTCTTTGATAAAAGAACCACAGGTAAGTAACATGGTATATCTTAAAAAATATGAAAATGGCAATGACCTGAAGGCCACTACAGTGTATGTTACGTTTTGCATAACAATATAGCAAAAATGCAACTTCTTAATCCTAAAGCATCTTTCTATTTACCCCATACTGTAAGTGAGAACTACAAAAGCACAATTCTGATCTGGCACCAACTTTGTGAAAATGTCTTGTAATGCAGCATGAAAATTACATACTTGGCTCTGTTAAAATTTTTACAAGCTCTTACAGAGCTAACATCCATGAAACAGCGAGCTGACAGTTTTGCAGAAATACTCGATTTCCCAGTTTTATTGCATCTTTTATTATCTTTTCTGCAATAGAACCTTGGCCTTGCCCCAGTGAAATTGACTCCAGTCTGCAATAGAGAGTAAATTTTATGAGTGTTCATACTAAGTACAATTTCATATTCAGTCACTTTTAAAACAGTAGAAGCTTTGGGATTTGCCGTTTTGAAAAACACTGACCACATTTTTGGGCTTGAGAGCTGAAATCAGGTTTCTGAGTCTCGTATTTAGACCTAAATTGAAAGTGACTCAATTTTCTGAAGAGGTAAGAACCACCAAATCTGTAAGCCCATCATTTTGGCTGTAGTGGCTTAACAACGAGAAACCAAGACATCATTAGGCATTTAATTGTTGTATATGAATTTAGGCATCTTGTTTGAAAACTGTTACTGTTCTTACAAATATAAAGAAGTATACAGTGTACGTAAACTAGGGTAGAAGTATATATCTACACTTAACACTATGCAGATGAAATCTCAGATTCTTCTAAGTCAACAGTAAAATCTCATCAATTGTTACACAACTAAGATTTTGCGCACMGGCAATGTAGAATTAAGTGTTTTAACAGAATAAAGGTATGTTTAGAAGAGACCAGTATTTCAAAGGGGTCTACAGGAATTCTTTTTCAAATAAGCCTAAGGAATTAATTTCCTAAATATCACTAAAATATTTAGATATTTGATACTGATATCTGAAAATACCTGCCTGACAGCATGTGCAATGAAAAAGTGTAATTGATACCAGTTAAAATAAAATTAAGAGAGGACAAAGAAAAATTTAGGAAGTGTATGACTTTCAATAGGCAAAATACAGCTGCTATAAAACAAACAGCATTATAAATAACATCCTATTTCAAAAAAGCATTTAAATATATTCTTAAATTAACTGCTTAAATGAAGATACCATTTAAGCATATCTATAAACACATCTTAAGTTCCACTCAGATGTTGAAGTGCTAATCTGAGTATACTTTCCTGGACTCAGGCCAGCAAATGGCAAATAGCTTAAAATCATGCATGCCTTAGAGGATACCATGTCTTGGAAAATATTAACTGTGGTCCTACACATCAATATTTTTAAGTCTAAACTCTGGAAAACTATCTTTCTCCCCTATCTACAAATACCACAGTGAACATCAAATATGTGATCTCTGACAACCGTCTTTGACYCGAGCCTATTGCAGGGTACCTTACCCAAGCCAGCAGGCCCCTGGAGGCAGAACTCCATTCYGCATCTCTAACTTCTTCTCTCTGCCACAGGGTTTCAAGGTACAGCATAAAGCTAGACAGGAGTTTGTGTTACTCAGAAAGGCATTGAGAAACATCGGTGTATGTCACATAGAGAGTGTGACTAAGCAGTAATACCAAATGCTGCTCCAGATTATCATTCTTTTCAAAAGCCTTAGTAGTTTTACTAAATAGCTGAAAGAAGAATGGATTAGTTTTAGATGAGCTCATTAACTTAATATCAATTATAGCAGAATCCTGGAGTCATTCACTAGACTGTCTGGAACCATTATTCYTACTTGATTTCATATGCTAGACTACAGTTTAAACTGAAGATCTCATAGGTCCTCACAACTTCTCATGAGGCAAGATGACAAGAAAATTAACTTGTTTTAATATGGGGACAGCCGCAAGGTTACATATTCTTATTTTTGTTTTGATGGGGATATATCACTATCCCACCGGAGAGAAACAAAGCGAAATATTGGGGAAAACAGGAGCAGAAGAACCTGGTCCCTTCTACAGAGTTCTTGTGTGACCTCGGAGAAAGTAGATTTAGTCAAACGTTGCTTGATACTTGGCTTAAATTCATCCATGTCATGGTAAAAATGACCTGATTTTAAAAATTGATGAATATTAATCAGGCATGGCAATAGATGGTGCAAGGAACTTGCAGAATTTCTATCAGTGAAGATCGCTAGTAACAGCTTAAGCAAATGCCTGTAGGGAGAGATCYAGGCGTCTCCAGCCCTCCTTTGAAACAGGGGATGTGCACTCAAGGTCCCAGCGAATTTTCTAAGATTTATTTAAGTATCTTGACCTTAAAAWGTAAATTACATGTGTATATATATACACATATATACACACACACATATATATATGCACTTTGGAAATGAATTTTTATCTGTCACCTAAAGTAAGGCTCAATACAGAATCTGCACTTGGAGTAAAGCATGAACATTTTTATAACTTGAATGATTTTTATTAATTTCTTATGATATATTTACAGAYAAAATGAATGCTGTTGTGAGGTACTGTTGTGGTTTAACCTGGCAGGCAGCCAAACACCACACAGCCGCTCGCTCACTCTCCCCTCCCCTCGGTGGGATGGGGGAGAGAATCAGGGAAACAAAAAGTAAAATTCATGGATTGAGATAAGTTTAATAAAACAGAAAAGGAAGGGAAAATAATGATAATAATAATAATAATGATAGAATATACAACATGAGTGATGCACAATGCAATTGCTCACCACCCGCTGAGCGATACCCAAGCAGCGATTGCTACTTCCTCGACCACACCTCCTATTTATATATTGAGCATGACGTCACATGGTATGGAATACCCCATTGGCCAGTTGGGCTAGCTGTCCCGGCTATGCTCCCTCCCAGCTTCTTGTGCACCTGGCAGAGCATGGGAAGCTGAAAAGTCCTTGACTAGTAGACTACTTAGCAACAACTGAAAACGTCAGTGTGTTATCAACATTATTTCATACTAAACCCAAAACACAGCACTAGGAAGAAAATTAACTCTATCCCAGCCGAAACCAGGACAGGTATAGAACAAAGAAGTTTGGTCTACATTTCAGGGTAAATGCAAAAGATTCATACTAATCCCATCTTCTGAGAAACAATTTTAACTTTTTTTCTACAAATATTCTAGTTTGTAAGTGTGGAATTTTTAGTGCAATTTAATAAGATACTATTTTAGGGCATTTTAAGTATGGGTAATTCAAAATGCTGCTTTCTTAAAAAATATATTAAACTAACCTGCTTAAAATACTTCAAAGGAAACTGATACATGGGATCTRTCTCTGGCAGACTTGCAGTTACAAAGTACATGACAGATCCTTGAGTGGTGACAGCCCAGTATTTCTCATGAGCAGCACTTATTTTCTGTTACATTGCTTCTGCCTCTTGCAGCCTTGCAGTAATGSCACCTGATGTAACCTAAAAGAAGTACATTTTTCGCAGCATTTTTGCAGTGTTTCTGCAACTAGGAACTGAATACTGGGGACAATGGAGAAAACTTTCTCCTCTCAAGGCTCCGATGGTTACAGGGACAGCTCCTCTGGGCATAACTCTCTGGTGGTAGGTAAATGTTATCTCATGCTGAAGGAGACCTGACTCCACTTCAAATGCTGTCTAGCTCTTCTGTTCACCACAGGCAGAAGCTCAAGACTGAGGGATATTTCGGTCTTGGATACTGTGCACTTTTAGCACAGAATAACAATACAAACTTAAAAACAAGAGGAGTYTCTAGCATTTTGTGGCTTCAGAGCCACACAAGTTAATACTAAGAAAAGGAATTAGTTAGTATTTATTCTACAGGCACTATCCCAGCAGATCATGAAAACTAATTCTGACTTTCTGATCAAAAATTCTGAGTAGAAGACAGGAAAGTATATAAAATGTTCAGAATGTTTTAAAAATAATCAGTTGATGACTGCTGCTCAAGAAAAGCAACCTCTCAGCTGTTTTCTGAGTGGTGTGGAGATCTCAAAGTTCTTTTTAACTGCAGAAAGGCAGCATAAATTCTCAAAATGTGCATTAAATTATGTCAGATTATACCAGTTGAAGAATGCCTTCTATGGAGAAATCTACACAAAACTATCTGCAAACATGAGTGATCTTCTGAGAAAGGGAAAGGTATTTAACTCCTTAGGGCTCCCTTAGTTATGTGGAGGCTACACACAAGCTGTTTCCTTTCTTGGTTGGAATGACTTTATAGTGCAGACCTCAGTCTATTAGGAGGTCATCATAAGAGTTGTATAGCAAACAGCCAGCTGTATATCATAAACATCACAAAAATATCATGTTTGCTCTTACTTTGCCAAAAGCCCTGTTTGAATAATAAAATAAAGCTAACGATGAACAAACATGGCAAGAATAAAACTTACTGAGACTAATAAAGCCACAAAATAAACATTGCCATTAACACAAATAAACAAATAATGTGAAATTCCAATTCAGATATACTCTAACTGGCTATATGGAAATTTTTCATTTTTGAACAGGCTTTAGAAAATTAACAGCTTTTCTCTGTTCTGAGGAGGAGCTGTCTTCCTGAATATTATAAGCTACTGTAGCCACTGACAAACACTGGTTTTAATAACAACCATATCAGCATAATATTTAAAACATTAAATGTGAAGATTTGAAAACAGTAATAAAATACACTGTACAGAAGCACTGTGTGCAATTCATGTCAATTTTCAAAGAGAGTTTTATTCTAATTAGTGGTATTAACAGGCCACATTTTCAAAAGCTGGAAGATACTTCCTCTGTAGAAATAATTCTATCCAGGAGAAACACGAAAAATCAGCATATCAATCGTTTGTTCTGATTTCTGACCAGGAACTGCAAGCATGTCTCCTGCACTTGATTCCCACAGTGGGTTGAGTTCTACATTGTCCAGGACGTTGCCCTGAGAAACAGAAAACTTTCTGAGAATTTTGTCTTCAGTGGCCTTGATTTTTGTTTTTTTTTTTTTTTTGTCAGCATTTGTACACACTATGATTTGAGTTCTTTGATCTTCAAGCTCCAGTTCCTACAGGTGCACGACATCACTAGGGAAGATTTGAATTTCTGTTGGTTGCTCTGTCACTTGTGATCATTGCTTTCCTTTTCTTCAGTTCAGGGCTCCAGCAATTCTCACTCTTTCCCACAAAAAATAAATCAGATTCTTTTCTGTTTATGCACCTCTTAAGTSTCACAAAGGGATCACAGCAGGGAGTCTCTCACCACCATCACTTGCTACTTCATCCTGGTGCTGTTGCAGGGCTCAAGCTCAGCCCGATTGGAGGCTTCATTTGACAGAGCTGCTTGACAGCTGCAAAAGCATTGCACCTACTCCATATTAGCAAATCTGCAGGTGAAGCAGAAGCCATCCTCCTGATGCCAGAACTCATAAACTTCCACCCTTTGCCATAATGAGTCTATTTCCCAAACCCGTAAGTACAGACTCTACCTGCGCTGCATTCAGTACGCTTTTAGGTTCAGGCTCTTGAAGCTGCAGTCTTGGAGAAGACYTGCTCAATCTCTCTCTCATCATCTCTGATGTTGCACAGTCTGCTGACCTCCTCCTGCAGCTTCTTTATTTGACAAGACTGTTTCTCAACAAGGACACACCTCCTGCAGCGTAGGAAGCCTTCTCCCACTGCCCCAGCCTCAGCAAGAGACCCCAGGCGCTCATGGAAGGCAACATCCAGACCGAGGCAGAGCTCTGACTGGGTCAACGGCTCAGATGCTACAGAACAGTTACTCCAACGGCTGTTGGGCACCATGCTCTGTAGAGCAGCAACACCATTGCTGAGGACGTGTGCTTTTCTAAGCCAAGTTGCTGACCCCCCTTTTGTGCAGCCTGCTGTGCAAACTGCTGCGTTTGTTGGCTGCCTCTCAACTGTTCCTCTGTTAGCTGGCCTCTCTTAGGCATCATTTGTAAAAAGTACATCAACTAAACAATAGCCTGGCAAGCAGCAACTCTGTGAACCACAACCTTCATATACATACAAAACACGCTAAAAATGACACAGCATTAACAATAACATTAAAAACAATTAAAATTCTCTTAAAAAACCTAGAAATACACAACATTAAGAATCATCCATGGCAATGGCATGTGAACAACCAATATGCAACATTTCTCAGAGTTAGAAATTAAGAAGTGATTCATGGACAACAGTTAGGCATAAATGTGCTGTAACATCTTCRCATAGAACGGACTTCAAAGAGTAAACCTCATGACGGAAACTGCTTTACAGTAGACTTTCATTTTCTGAGTAAAATAAATTTAATGTAATAAATAGGGAATGAGAAAACACCAGGCTCTGGTAGTCATGTGTTAAAACCACCTAGTCAAACATCAATAGCCTGGTTGACTTAGAACTTTTTGCATGTTTCCAAAAGAGCTGAAATTATTATTTTGAAATTTTATTATATTTCAGAAAATTTATTTTCATGTATTTTGCTGAACAGACTTTCTCCCCTGGCATTAGATATATAGATAACTTAAAGTAGTTGGCTAATCCCAGGCTGGGACATAATTCCATTCTAGTTTCTGAATTTGCAAACACAGCCTTTGTTACAAATTGCATGTCTTCATTAAAAAGTTAGCAATTATGAAAGAGAAATTCCTCTGAGTACACAAATTACTTCTTTCTGATTTAAGGTTGTCAGTTCATGAGGCTGTATCTACATATGGCAACTACCAAAAAAGGACAAAAACTGTGTGGCCATATTGTTACCAGCGAAAAGCAGGTGCGGATCCCTCAGGGATGAGGCACAACACTCAGCAAGTGAAATCTTTGGCTTTAATGAAAGTGTAGTGTTACCACGGTGGGAGCCGGGGGACTCCAATGCTAATCAAATGGGGATCTGACGCAGTGGAGCCCTGCTCAGGAGTGAAGCTCAAGGGAAAGCACCACATGGGTGGATAATAACACTTGTGCTGATTAACATATCATACATATGCAATGTCCTGGTTTGCTCAATAGGAAACTCACTGATGTAGTGCAGGTGCTGTTGCCTGAATTTCGAGATCTGCAGCTGGCCACCATCATTAGTGTCCATGCAAAAGTAGGTGCAGATGGGAGGGAAGCCAACTATCCCAGGTTACCTTAACAACGAGATAAAACGTGCTTGGGACTCTACATACTCGGAATGGGATGGGAAAAAAGTGAATTGTCCCAGGTTACCGTAACAAGAAGTTAACATGTGCTCGAGATTCTACATACTCCGATAGGAGAGGCGAACTATCCTGGGTTACCATAACAAAGTCTTCTCAGGTTCTACACCATTCATGATGCTGTTGGAGTCTCTGGAGAATACTTCGTATTTTTGATACCAACAGTGTTTTGGAAGGAGGTGCTTTTCTGCTATATTACTACCATTACACCAGTTGCAATGTGAGCATTAGGATGCTCATTTATACAATGTCAATCTTAGTTCAGAGAGGAATTTTTTTTTTTTTTTTTTTTTTTTTTTTTTCTTTTTGCTAACTGCTGTGGTCCAGAACGAGGTCACACAGTAGACAGCCAAAAGTTCAGTCACAAAACTGTTTTCATCTATCCCCAAGGAAGCAGATGAAGACAAGGGGTTTTGAAGAAACAGTTTGTTAGCTGGGGTTTGGAAAAAAGAAACTAGAAATTGGATGTGATTCGTGTCCTCCTGATGCCACCTGCTGGGCTAGGCAGCGAAAGAGTGTGAGTTCGCTGCAGCCTGTCCAACAGATAAYGCCAGTGTAGGGACGGTGATGCACTGTTTCTTTCCAAATACGCCAGTTCACTCACTGCTTCCTCCAAAAGTTTGTCTCTCTTTGGCTTTCATAACTCTGGCTTCTGTAGTTTCTCTTCCTCTCCCTCTTTGTCCTCCTCAGAAGGTTTAAAGAGGTTTTCTCACCTTTTTCTCTCTCTCTAGTGGTGTTTCTGGGGATTGCTATCAGCAACATAAAATAAAACAGCACTTCTGTGCTGTCTTAAAATTAACCTCCTTCTTCCAAGCCAGTTTCCAAAATCACAGTCTTAAGCTCTGGCATTTTCTCACGGTTGCCTCATCATCTGTTCGATAAGGCAGCAGTCTTTGGGTTTTCTTTCCCAGTATCTCCTTCCTGCTACTTCCTTTGCTGCTTCCTGTGGGGACTACTTCCGATCAGTCAGGCCCTTAATCTCTATTTTCTCTTCAATATCAGACCTTTCTGTAGATGCATAGCTTATAAGGTATGTTTAAATCTTTCAGATTCTTTATTCTTACCATCTCTAAAATAAAGCATTTTCTTTCTACCCACACATTGAGTTTCTCATCCTCTGGTACTTCAACATTCTTTTCATGAGCTTGATGAATATTATCTCTGAGGACAGCAAAGGAAATTAATGTGGCATTCCTGTGCAAAACCAGGTAGAATTATGAAGAAAAGGTGGTAATAGAATTTTTAAAAGAAATAATGTGTTTTCTGAATTTTTCAAAGCCACCTTGTCCTACTAACAAAATTTCCTGTGGTTATTTCCAACCCATATCAAATTACAAATGGAATATAATTTCCTGAAGGGAAAATAGAACATGATCTTCAGAAATTCATCTTGAGATCATTTCTGTCCACCCAATCTAGAAAAACCGGCTCACAATTTCACTGCAATCGCACCACTGGATCGCTGTGGTGATTCARTCCCAATAATAAAGCTCCTCTATGGCTCTTCATGCAGGTTCTTACTCTGTACAAATGGGATGCTCGAGGCTTAGAAGCAGAACTAGCTTCTCTAGCTGGTGAAAGCAGCCCGGGGACTGGGCTGAGGGCATGGAGGAGAAGGCGAGGTGAGAATGGCTGTATTTGACTGTGACCTGCTTCAGTAAAGAATGAGATCTGTATTTGCTCATGCAGGCTTGAGTAAATGCTATCTTAGCCTCCAATGTGACCATGCCACTAAATTACATAACAAAATACAATAACTCAGCTTTTCATGATTAAAAAGAAGTCATGGAAGAAATAAATCATGTGTAAGATAAATTAAGTACCTGTGCAGCATTAAATTTTTGTCTCTTTCCTTCAACTTCTTCGAGTATCTGACAGAAAAATTCTGTAGCTCTCACCCATATATGCATGGACCTACATGCTTTTGAAATGCTTTCTACTTTTTCTGGTGCAAAATCTGGGTTATTTATGTACCTCTGCAGCTTTTGACAATATTTGCAGCTTTACATTTTCTTTATCCTATTCCAAAATCTTTCTAAGAAAATCAGCACATCCAAGAAGTTGGATAAGAGGCTTAAGAGATGAAATTAAAAAAACAGTGATATAAGACCACAAAACAATGTTTTAACTAACACAAACTTTCATATTTTGAGTGATTTCATGTATAGTGCTTTGAAGTGATTTACCACAACAAATGTTTGATGAAGACAAGGAGCCTTTTTTTTAAAAAAAATTATTTTACTGTAGATATAATCTAAATTTGTTAAAACTGGCTCTCTGCTTTATGACAAGCTAAGGAACAGCCCTCCTCCTGAGGAAAATGAAGGATACTATATGCAGAAAGACAACAGATGTGCAAGCAAGGAACGAGTTCAGAGGTTACTGTTTCATAAAAGCATGAACCGAAGTACAGTCATCACCTCTCTAGTTTTAATTAATCAGTGCAGATATTTCAGAGGCAAACTTCCAAAATTGCTTCTTCACTACCAGAATGGGCCTTATGGCTTTCTGATACTGAAATTCCAAGCAGGTCACAAAAGGCTTGAACTCTCAAAACAGACTGCTAACCAAAGAACTGGGCTTTTGTTTTAATTCCCAAAAATTTCATTAATGTCTAATTATGCTTGCCACAAAGTAGAAAATAAACAAGCCCTTTTTCATACTGAAAATTACGGAGTTAGCCTTTCTTACAAGTTCTTAAAGACATTTTAAAAACTGAATAGGTTTATGTGAAAACAAAATACCATCCTAGTAACACTGGCCAAATCATGAGAAATCGCTAACGCAATAAACAGTGTGAACAAGTAATTCAGTCTTAAATTAAATACCAGTAGTAATACCAAGTATTTAAAAATACTTGGAATATGTAGTTTAAGAGCAGGTAAACTGAAAAAATACAGGAAGCTTCAAGAAACAAAAAAACACTGCTACACATATTTTAAAAAAGGTCTTTTATAGTCTCTGGTTTCTGTTGTTCTCTGTTTTGTAAAATGTGTATTGTTTACCATATCATCAATTAAAAGTTCTGCCTGCCCTTTGTTTTTTAATGACACTTCCCTGACAGAAAAGGTTTGCTTACCTCTCAGACGCTGGTTTTAATTTTTTCATAAAACATTATGTCAGTATAGTCCCAAATGACCACTGATTTAGAGCAAGAAAGTGGAGCTGAGTGCACACAGATCAAAGTGTAAGACTATTTGAAAATGTTATGTATGAAAATTAATCAAAAGGTGACAAACCAAAATGTAACAAACATCAATGCATGTCATACATGTTTAATTTTTTTAGGTTACTCTATGTTCTTGTTCCTATTTAGTCCTAGAAATCAGAGAGGAAGGTAAGCCACAAAGTTGGCAGCTTGTTCTGAATGTCTGTGAAGTTCAGAAAGCCTACGTATCTGAGTGAGGCCGTTAGATGTGCTAAATGTCAATACCGAATTTCTTTTAAGTTCAAAGGTATTCTTCACAGGGATTTTGGTCCAGAAACATCCATTCATAAATGAACACAGCATGGTGAAAAAAAAATCTTTCATTTAAAATGGCTAGTGGGTATTTTGCTTGAGGAAAAATAAATATAAGATGAGTAATATTTTTGCTAAGAAAGGTGTTGATAGACACAAGCAGCACATTAAATGTAAAGGTGATTGTCTAATAGGAAAAACAGGAAAGCAATAAGAAATGTTGAACAGCTTACTTGGCATTTAAAAGAATACAAATAGCTTACATCACCATCATGACAGGAACTGATGGTTTCATAAAACCTCCAATTTCAGAAATACATGCTTTCTCTAAGGAGTCAAAAGCCTTATTTACAGCCTCTAAAGCTGGGAGAACTTCATCCAGGTTTCTCTGAGCATCTTTAGCTATTGCTTCAGTCTCTTCTGCTTTCACTTTAGCAATAGCTTCATCTTCCTGAACAATGCAACAAACCTGAAATTAAATGTGCAGTCAAGAGTTTTCAAAATACAGTATTTTTTAAAAGAGTTTATTCTTCACTCTTAATGTTCACTACTCCACTTAGAGTGCACAGAGGGAGATGGGAAACAATTATTTACTTTCTTCCACGTGCACAGCAGCAGCCACTGGAGAATTAGAAACCTGGAACTATAGAACAGCCCAGGTTGGAAGGGACCTTGAAAGATCATCTGGTCCAACCCCTCATGGGAAAGGGAGCCTAGATGAGATTATCTAGCACCCCATCCAGTCACATCTTGAAAACCTCCAGTGATGGGGACTCTACCACATCCCTGGGGAGGTTGTTCCAGTGATTAATTGTTCTCACTGTAAAAAATTTCTTTCTTATATCAAGATGAAACCTGTACCCATTACCTCTTGTCTTCTCCATGTGGCGCCTTGTGAAGCGAGAACATCCATCCTCTTTGAAGCCGCCCATTAAGTACTGAAAAACTGAGATGAGGATTAGGATAGAATGTTATTTTGCAGCGTTAGCAGCTCTCATGCTCGTTAGCTGGTGGGAAATATCAAAAGAAAATTTTGTTGTACACTTTATGTGAGCATGTGTCCATGCATATAAGACCACGGAAATAGAAGAAATAATATTACACAAAACAAGAAAGGCGCAGGTTTTGAATTTCAGGATACTATTAGCAAGATGAGAATATTTCGTTGTTATATGCTGGACAATGTAAAATAACGACCCTTAGCTGGTCTAGTACTTTCTCCTATGTGTCCATTTTCATATTCAGCCTGACACGACACAGGGTGAATTTCCACGAGCTTGGGGACAGACAGTCAAATCCCCATTACACAGACACACAAAAATAACAGATATAGGTAAGGGCTAGTTGAAAAAAAACCCAAAAAGCTATGGATTTTTTAAAAACAAATCTACATATTGTAAATAGCTTTTTCTTGTTGTAAATAATTTCTTATTGAGGATTTTTGTGGTTATTCCCAAACTTACAGAGGCTAGCAGGTAGCAACTTGGGCTGAATGCAAAAAACGCACATATGAGAAAGCTACAGGATCCTTTACAGAAGAAAATTCCTCTAATTTGTTTTTCAATATGTAACAATTATATATGCTCATTTTGATAGTTTTATCTTGCTAATGAATAATCTATACAATATCACTTCAAATGTATCTGTGGGGTCCTGCCACCACTGCACATTGCAGCTAAGATTTTAATGAGCTTGAATGTCCTGGTTAGGATTGACCCCACTGTCCCCAACATAACAACTACAAAGGATATGCAGGCCAAGCCAAGTCCTGTGTACCTCACTGCCTGTTCTGCTCTGACAGCATTTCTTTACTGGCAACCCCAGTAAAGAATACATATTGAAGACAATGGGAAATTTTTTTGAAAGCAGCATCCTAAAGTCTGTCATCCTTTCACAGGAACAGTCACACCGATGAAAACAGCAGCACAGAAAGAGGTGATACGATAGCTAGCTGCCTTTCCCTCCCAGACTTCCATGCCAATGCTTACTTTTGTATTGTTGACTTTCTCTTCTACTATGTCACGTAAAGAAAAACTTATTGCCTAGAATTACTGATCCTTAAATATAAAATTTCAGCTGTTAGTTATTGAGCAGTAATATGTTATCTCATAAATAATACAAGGCTGTTGGTTGTACCTGATCAGCATTTTCTTGATCCACCGTTAGTTTTACCATCAAGGCTTCAACATCTACTGATTTCTCTTTGAGGACTGTCTTTAAAGCTGAGAGATTTAATTTCATTTTATCTGCAAGCTGTTTGTTTCAAATAATTTGGATAAACAACTGTTCACAGCCCTGTTCCTGAAATATAAGAAATTGTAAGTGAAAATACTTTAAAAACTTCGGATTTTTTCCAGTTGCTGGTCCCAAATATGTTGAAATTTATTTTTGTAACCTTACCAGCTACATCAGTTGCACGGTATGTAATAATTTCTGATTTCTGTAATAGCCTGCTATTGTAAAGCTCAGATTGATTTAATAGAGTTTTGATTGGCAAATGGACATCATAATATACTTATTTTAGTATTCATTCTGTTAAGTGTTTTATCATGACTGATAGCGGACATATCTTCACGCGAGGTTCAAAAAGTCAAAATTGGATTCATTTGGAATTAGAACTCTCATTTGGGATTAGAACTTCTGCTCTAACATTATGATTTGAGTTCTACACCATAACATAAATATAACAAGAAAAAAAATTGATAGTATTTTTCTACTTCTATTTGCTGATGAAGAAAAAAGATATGTCACATAACTACTTTGCAAAACTCTTGTTGTCATAATTGTTGATGTATTATTTATGGGTACACCTTTTCAAACTGCAGCAAAGCAATTGAAGAACAGTACAAAAACTGGAGAGAAAGCAAACAGAGCGTTATATTCAGAAAAATTACACTTACCAAAAAAAATTGCTTCTTTTCCCCCCCCTAATATTCTCAAGTAGAGTTTGATTAATTCTAAATATGAAGTGGATGTTGTATAAAATTGTAGTCGGAGTTCTGTATAAAATCAAACTGCCATTTCAGTCACACTCATATAGATATCCACATATCACGAGTAGTTTATCTTTCATATAATCACTTCCAAGATCACATTCAACAAAAATGTCCTTGATACAGAAAGAAGTGCTTCTCTTGGTGACTGCAGGGAGGAAAAATTACCTCAATAACAGTTCTTCTCATGTGCATAAGCTCAAAGATTATTTGGGTTTCACAAAAGGTCCTAAAGAGGGCAAAATGCAGAATGCAAAATACTACTGTCAGAGAAAAACAGGTTGGTTTTGTTTTTTTTTTTTTTTGAGACGTTCTTATTAATCAGCTTGCAAGAAATTAGTAAGTCAAAAATATGATGTGCTACGTAATCCTGGCTGACATCTTGGGACCAAATTTTTATTTATTTTATTATTAACACAAGAATGTACATATAATTGATGGTGTTTGCTATTTGGACACCACAAACATTGCTGGATCATGGTAACCACAAATCTGCAAGAACCAATCTATTGTTCAGCGGACCTCAAGGGGTGAAAACATTTGACACTGTACATGAAAAGTCTCTCCTATACGACTCATACACAGAACAAACAAACTGGATTAAGAAAGAATTGAAATATCTGTTCAAAAGCAAGCAGAAATGTCCACAGTCAAAATAGAGTGGTACTAATTAGATCATCTACTCAGATGAAATCTTGTCCAGCCATATACTGCAAGGAGCAGTAGAACGTTGGCTCGTTGTCTAACAAGCTGTTTTTCATTGTCAGCATTTACAATTTGTGCTAGAAGCCACAAGTGAATGAATAGCTAAAAAAAAATCCATATTATTCATCACTTAATTCACAAAAAATGTGCAGAGTAAACTCACAGCTGACAATATTTGATCATAATTTTTCATGTCCAGAAGATAATTGTCGCCACTTGTTGACAGACAAAGACAGGAATGACAGGTAAAGTAGTTCCACAGTTCTATCATATTAAAAAATAATAGGTGAAAAGAAAACATCACCTGCACACTTCCCATCATGACTGAGATAGCCATGGCAAGTTTCTTCTAATATTGTATGCTTGATAGAATGTCATAACCATGAAAAGTACATTGACCACCTCTGAGAGAATACTAATCTCCTTCCAAACTTCAGTGAGCACAGATTTTTTAATAACTCAATTTTCTCTTCTCTGAGTGATTATTTAGACATAGCAAAACAATTTATATGATTTCTATGCAGGACAACCAAAATCTTTCATCCCCACCACAAATGTGCTCTGTCAAAAATTACCTTGGTTCTCAATCTGTATCAATAATTCATTCAATAAAAATAAATTAAATGAAGAATCCCGTCTGCCCCTTCAAGTATTTTTAAAGAAAGGTGTGGAAAGTACTTCTGGAATGAACTATTCTTGTGGAATGTTGTGCCTTATAATAATAATGTGCATTCACATGAAATAATCATATTTGGAGCAGTATCATGGAGGACCAGACATCAGAAGTAGAAACTCATCTTTTTGCATGAACTCAGGAAGTGGTCTAAAAATTCTTTTAATAAAAAAGACTTTCGCACAGACATTCCTGTATGCTTTAATGATCTAACAGAGATTTGTTAACAGTGACCATAATTCTGATATTTCTATATGTGTTTATTGGTATATTTACAATATATATTAAGAGCAGAATTTAGATGATGGTTTAAGCTCTAGCCCCACTTGATAAAATCCCAGTTTAAATCTGCAGTTCTCTGGGTCCTGGATTTGAAGACCTTTGATTTCATAGTGTGCCACAACAAAAAAAGAAAGGCCTTCTAGAACATCCTATCTGGGTTATATCAGATATTTCTCAAGGACAGGATGAATCTTCCTCTGGAATGTATTTTTTCTCTTGACTGATTATGAGATGGTAATATAGAGGGGAGGCAGGTATTTCTTATCTGGACACCTAATTTTAGGTGAGGTAAATCTCACCAAAATGCCTGGCATGTAGCCTGGCTCACAGCCACAGTCTGCCCACACTCAGAAATTGTTACTAAAAGGAAATAATTAATAGCTGGCTCTGATATGGAAAAAAAGATTACAGGTTATATTTCCAAAATCATTACAATCAAAATCCTCAACTGAAGAAAAAGAACAAGTGTATGGTTCCATTTCCATTACTACTGGAACTGTACTGTATTAAATCAAGTAGCAATATGCATTTCATCTTGATCAGCCCTGTGCCACTGGTTGCATGATACAGAGTTCATATGCAGAGTTTGTCAGCCTCAGTGCACAAAGTGTTTAAATGTTTGAATTAGCAGAGGGAGTTTATACCAGTCTACTGCATTTCAGTGCATCGCTGTGGTATTTTTTATTTTGTAGTATAAGCTATAAAGTTCCCACTGTGAACGAAAGCCTCACAAACTAGGAACTGGAAGGTTTGCACTGAGGATTTCAACCAGCCTAGTCCCTTGAATATTACATGAGAGAACAGATCATGGCATACTTATGTGATGCTTCTGCTCTTAGTTTAAGGGTTTGACTAGTTTTTCAGTTTAAACATGGGAAAAAAGGTTTTAAACACGAAGACCAACAAACTTGGCAATGAGGTCCTCATTCTTCCTCCAAACATTTTCCTGCCATTTAAATCCCCAGAAGAGGAAACAAACAAGTATGTTCATGGGGAGGATGAATACTTCATCTGGGTTATCAAAGTAAAAGATATTTCTTCGCTAAATAATTATTTGGGACCTTAATTCCACACAAAAGGATGACATGAATTGAGCTTGTCTAATCATTTTAGTCTCCTTCAATGTGACATTTCCTCATACATCTGCTTGTACAGGTCAGTTTCCTTTAAAGAAAAGTACTTTGGTTCAGAACTTTTCCCTTTTGGATTTCAGGAGAAATTATATTGAACTCCTTTTAATCCAAAGGTTGTTTTCTGTCTGCTCTGCTATTCAAAATACATCATTGTTGTTGAGTTTCCAGAAGAAAATTCTTGAGAAGGCTGAAGAAAAAGGAGAAACATGTGGAGAAGCAGATTGTAGCATATCAGGTTTGCTTTAGTATCCTTGAGAAGTGGCCATTTTTAGCTACTTCTGTATGTTTCTTAACAATCTTTCTATTGCAAAGCCTGCCTTGACAAAATTAGCAATGCTTCGTGCCTTAGGAGGTACAGATTTCTACATCATTTTTCCACACAAAGGTTTCCCCTCACCATCTCYGCATGCCTTTTCCTGGGGATGCTGCATGTCCTTGAACTCACTGTTAAGGGGTTAAGATGTCTAGATCTCACTGACTCCATCCGGATTAACTCAGGTATCTCTGCAACATGCACTTTTGTGTCCAGAGATTCAAGAAATGTGTTTTAGATTCATAGAGTGACGCTTCACTTAATATTTATTAGGTGATGTTGTGAATGAGTGGTTTAGAGGCCGCCTAAAGAATCACTGCCAAAGGTATTAGAGAAAGTGATTTTAATAGAGACCTATAAAGGTGCAACTTAACCAACTTTGATGGCAAGGTCCACTCTATTACTTACTACAGGGATGAAACATATAAAGGAAAATCATGTTACGTCTAAGGGTTTATATCTTAGGGACTATGTGTGTTTAGCAGCAGTCTAGGGTTCATTCACAGTTTTAACAGTACCTAATCATCAACTAATCATTAACAAACTTTAGCGGCGCTTAATCATTAACTAATTTAACATTTACAAAGTAAGTGTTAGTAAAGTCTACTACAATCACAACTTAATTACAGATTATGCTTACTATTAGTTCACATATACACACTGACAGAAATAAATATATGTGTATATATATATATACACACACACAAGAAGTATACCTGTTAAAAATTCCCCTCGAGTTCCGTGAAGGACTATTCATGCAAAATGACTCGGCATTTCTCTCAACGGGCGAGGGTTGAGCTTCGAGGAGTGAGGGGGATTCAGCCCAGGTCCCATTGTCAGCTTTCAGCGACAGTCCTCCGAATATCGCAGACTTGAAAGGTCGCGAGCTCTGAGAGGCGTCCCACTCAGACAGAGATGCTGGGTGCAGCCCACTGTGGTCCAGGAGAGCTCAAAGGGCCTCACTTAGGACCACCATTTATAGGTTTGCAAGATGGTTGGCTTTAGTCGTCTGTAAATTTCCATTCTGGCCACAGTCCCAGGTGGTAATTACTAAAAATTCTCAAGGTTTCAGTGTTGTTCTGCTTGACACCTGGCCCAGGCAGTAGGACTATGTTCCCAGCCTCAGCTATGCCGAGTTTCTGATACGGTCAAGGAGTGCTCGACTGCCAGACTCAGTACACCAAGACCGAGGTCTCATGGGAATTTCTGAGATCAACAAGCGGCCTAGGAGAGGCGGGGGGAAATGCACCACCACAGGTGGAGATAATTCTCTTGAGTTCCTTGTTTCATGTTACCTCACCAGCTGAGAGCTCTTCTGTATGAAAAGCAGTTACTCATTTTTGGTTTTGTTCCCTCCAACTTTTTAAAGTAACATCTCTGGTCATTCAGTGCCAATCTACGCACATTTAAGCTGTCTGTTGCACAATGTGTGATTATTAGTGTAGTTTGTTCCCAGAGGGCCATTGAGAAAAGCTGGAAAGTCTCTGAACTTTACATTTGGTTAAGCTGTCATCAGTAGCCAACATTTTTGGAGAATTTACAACATTTTAGGGATGAGACCTATGCTGTACCCTTGAAAGGTTAGGTTCTGGAGAAGGATCATTAGAAAAGTAAAACATTGCCTATAGTACAACATTTGGGACCAAGGTCATGACTTTCCAGTTCCAAACTTCTTTCTTAAGTYCTCTGTTTTGAATTACTCACTGCTCACTTAAATGGTAGCTTGTTTTATCYGCACATTCTTACAAAGCATTTACCTACATTTACATACACACACAGATATATAAGGATGTACCTGATTTTAAGGGCACTCCTTTGACTTTCTATCTTTTTTTCTTTTTTTTTTTATTTTTCACTTTTTAAATTGCTGTGTGAAGAGACGGATATTTGTACCTTCCAATTCCTTTTTCTTCCTCAAATAAGAACACTAGTTCTCACAAGGTAAAGTGAGTTAATTTGGCTCTGCCATTAAGTTTAAGAAGTTCAGCCTTTCCAAATGATTAGTAATCATTCCTCTGTTGATGACAGAAAATAATTCAATTTTGACAGTAAACCTAGATGACCTTTCTGAAATACTTACCTACTGAACTCCTCTCACTAAAACCAGGCTATCAATATTCTGTCTAGACATGACAGAGCACTGTATTCATCAAAAAACCTGGACAGTGGTCTTTTCAGTCATAAAGCAAATGTAATATCCTCCTCTTTCCAAATGAGATAAATAAAAGATGGATATAAGACACTTACTAGAATTTTGCTTTCACTTCTTTCAAAATAAGTATCTTGATTTCCATGGGAAATCGTATCTGCTATAATCCAGTCCTGGTATTTCTATTTCTCTTGCTTTAGGTCTGATAGCTGCCTATCTAATTCATCCTTTTCAAATGTATTAGGTAATTCCACAGAACAGAGAATATTTATGTCTTTCAAGAACTCCTCTGTAACAGTCTACAGGCAAGATTGGACATACATTTCATTACCACTTGCAACAATAGAAACACAGGAAGCAGTCACAGAAATTGGTAATAACAACATAAATACTACACATTATATAACATATGGAAGACAGATTAAAAAAAATAGCTGGTAAGCATTAGAAAAGCATTTCAGACTATTAAAAGGGAGGGGAAAAAAAAAACACAAAAAACCCCAAACCCACCAAAACCCCCAAACACATTCTTCACAGTTTCCTTTTTATGTCCACAAGTCATGAAGTCAGAAAGACTCATAATGTAGCTTTCATATTAAGAGAGTATTAATCATGGAGTGCCTTCAGCATGCAAAAGGACTGATAGGAGTCAAAGACAAAAAGGCAAGGGAGCTTTAAAATGTGCATAAAAGGAAATTTAGAGTGGAAATGAGAAGAGATTCTGGAAGACTTGAATAGAAGGATGGTCACTAAAACCTTACTGATTGTACAAAAGATTAGAGAAGCTGAAAGGACCTATTGACTTTGATATGGATAATCACCATAGATAACCGCTCCCCACAAAAATAATTTTATGGGTTGGTAGCATCCTAGGTTTATTTTTTAAAAAAGGCAGAGCTCCTGGGAAGGATGCGTACTCTGTATTGCAAGCCATGGTTATACAGCTATGCAGCTTCCACCTTTAGACTGCAACTGCATCCAAGCCAAGCTATCCAGGTGGCTGTTTGTACAGCTCGTTGAGCTCTTGATCCCAGCACTTGGTATGGGATGCTATTGTTTTCAGTAAATTACAACTATCTCCTTCAATTTTAGGTTACCACAGATTACATCTGATGACAGGTCTAACTTCATTTGTTTATTTCCATGTCAGCCWGATCTTCATATTGTCTATCAGTTTTTTCTGTTCCCAACTGAGTGGAAATTATCTGAAGAAAATAAAACTCTGGAAAAATATGTAAAGCAGCACAGTCCTAAACCATCCTACAATCTGCTTGTTCACATTTTCAAAATGGGAAATTTAGCAACAGGCTAATAAATATATTTATTTTTATGTGCCAAAAATTCACACWTAAAATACATGCTTAATTTTTCCAGTGTGTTTAGACCCTTGTCTCCATTTTCAGTTTAGTTTTTCAGCTCATTAAAAGCTCCACCTCCACATCTTTCAATATAGGGCCAAAATAAGCAATTGACTTACTCTAAATACAGTTAAGGTAAATTAAAATGTTTCATGCCTCATTTTCTGCCAAATCACTCTCACAATGCAGCTCAAACATTTCAGCTGTTGTACCTCGTAGCCTGTACCTATACATCCTTTCTTACCTAATTTTAACTTGCATGCCAAATTAATTCTTCCTACCAAACTACCTCCATAATGAGGTACATCCTGGGACTACTTAGAAAGGAATTCCTAAAAAGTCTTGAGTTTCCACTTACAGAAGTCAGTCAGAGCAAAATAAAACTTTGCCTGTGCAGAGAAGAGGAGAATGTAAAAACACTTAGTTTTGTGAAAGGTGGTTGTCTCTGAAACATCTTGTGATGGATAGTTAAATGATCTGATCTAGTTAAGTGATAATGGTGTAGCTTAAATTCTTTTTCAGCATAATTGTTTTGCTGAAATCCTTTGTTTTAAACAAAATTCTTTCAGGCTGGAGTTTGCCTCTGGTGTGAAACAAGCAGTGTCAGTCACCACTTCCTTACCTGTTTGTTCCCTTGGAGCTGAATGATCAAAATGTTTCATGTAATCTACCCTCCCATGGGACCTGTGAAGGGACAGAGAGGATAATTACCTCTCCCTGTGTCATGGTTTAACCCTGGCAGCAYCTAAACAACACGCAGCCACTCGCTCACCCCCTCCGCTCCGGTGGGATGGGGGAGAAAATCGGGAGGGCATGAGTAGGAAAACTCGTGGGTTGAGATAAAAACAGTTTAATAATTGAAATAAAACAAAGTAGAACAGTAATAGTAACAGTGATAACAACAACAATATACAAAGCAGGCGATGCACAATGCAATTGCTCACCACCCACCAAACCGACGAGAGCCCGTCCCCTGGGACCCAGAGCTCCCCCCACACCCTTAGTTTTTATACTGAGCATGACGTTACATGGTATGGAAT
Source organism: Phoebastria nigripes (assembly GCA_035582835.1). Lineage (NCBI taxonomy): Eukaryota > Metazoa > Chordata > Aves > Procellariiformes > Diomedeidae > Phoebastria > Phoebastria nigripes. Next base: position 2,445 of record JAYKAV010002882.1, on the reverse strand, counting down.
ACCCCATTGGCCAGCTGGGTCAATCACCCCGGCTATGCTCCCCCTACCAGCTTCCCATGCACCTGGCAGGGCATGGGAGGCCAAAAAGTGCCCGGTGCAAGCACCACCCAGCAACATCCAAAACATCAATGGGCCATCAACGCTCCTATTATACCAAACCCAAAACATAGCACACCCCCTCCCCAGCTACTGGGAAGAAAGTTAACTCTGTCCCAGCCAGAACCAGGACAATATCCACCCCTTATTCTATACCATCTACGTCRTRCYCAGGTCTCACATTTTCCAATACATTCCAATGAATCATCATCATTTTTCCTGCTCTTTGATATGTACACAGATGTCATTCCCTTAGTCTATGGGCCATCCCTCTAAAATGTCCATGGAGTTCATTTAGTCCATGRCTTTYGGKCTCCATCTGYCATAGCAGTCTTTCAGGGCAGGAGAGATGGTGTGTGGTGTTGGATTGTTGCATCCTGAAGCCAGTTCTGGTTCCATTATCGCTGCGCTCGTCTGGTTTTCTCATCGTT
>JAYKAV010002881.1:761565-775871 GCA_035582835.1 Phoebastria nigripes | reverse complement strand
AGCGATCGCTGCTTCCCGGACCACGCCTCCTAGTTTATGTACTGAGCAGGACGTCATATGCTATGGAACACCCCGTTGGCCAGTTGGGTTAGCTGTCCTGGCTATGCTCCCTCCCAGCTTCTTGTGCACCTGGCAGAGCATGGGAACCTGAAAAGTCCTTGACTAGTGTAAACACTACTTAGCAACAACTAAAACATCTTTGCATCTTGACCACTCTCTCATCAGGGGTGGAACTTGCAGGAGCTTGGGAGCAAGGGCTGCCCAGGCGGGGAGAGGAGACCAGAGAAGACTGACACGTAGCCCCCTTACCTTCACTCTTCCACTGCTCTTGGGGCACCAAGTGTGGAGGAGGAGGAGTGTTGCTTAAGCCTTCAGGGCCCTTCCCCTTAGCATCAGCTCCAGCATATGGTCAAGCTGGTCATCAAACCCAGCACTGCAATCCAAGGAGTGTTGTTCTCAACAACAGGAGAAGTTGCCACACATTGAGGGCAGGACACCAGACAACGTACCCAAATGCTGGATGACAAAGCACCTCACCTGTTTAGGAGAGACGGGGCAATCTCCATGGGGAACAAAAGACTGCTGAGACTCTTTACAATACCTCTSACCACTTAGTATTTCAAAATAGGACGATGCTGAGGATTCCCTCAGATGTTTCCACTTGTTTCACACCACTAAGTCAGACACGGGGAGCTCTGAGCAAGAGGCACTTCTACCTGCATCTCCCAGGAGGAGTCAGGGAGCCTGAGGAAGCAGGTCTCCCTTTGCAGTTCTCTTTGGAGCAAAACATCCAGCTCTGGGTAAGATGGACTGAATGGCCTTCTTTTTAAACCCTTGCACAATCCATTACTGGAAGAGCCAGGTGTTTCCTGACCTGCCTAAAGAGTCTGTGAAAGTGCCCCTCCCTCATCCCTCCCGCACCCCTGACCACCCTGACCATCCTTCTTAATTCATCTGGCTGTGCAGGTGCCAGGGCTGGGCAGAGCCTGGTGGAGACATAACCCGCCTTGCCCAGGTCTTGGGGCGACCAACATGGAGGAAGAGGTGGCAAGAAGACATGAAGCAATGCTGGGCTGGCGCTGGTTTGGCTTCTCCCCGCCTCGGCTAGGGCTGGGCCTGTCTCCCATCCCTTGGCTGAGCTGCACGGCCCAGCATGGCCCTACTCAGGGTCGCTGCTGCAGGCAGGAGCCCCAGCGCTGCCCGGGCTGCCCCATCTCTGTGCGGTCGGTCGCACAGAGGCCCTCCCCTGTCCTGACAGCGAATCCCGACTGCGATTCTGCTCGGTGGCTCGTCAACACCTCTGCCCGCCCTGACCCGCACGTCCCCTCGCCCACAGCCACCGCCCGGTYCTGGGGAGCTCGGGGTGACACCGAAGACGAGCTCCCCGGGTCCAGGACGGGTCTCAGACCACAGAGCCTTTGGCAGAGATCCCTCCCACAGCCGGGGAGGGGAGGGAAGGCAGGGGAGGAGGCAGGCAGGCACGTAGGCAGGCGGGGCGAGGGACCTGCCGTCCCGCTCCTCCCCGCCGGGGCGTGCCAGCGGCGCTCCCGGACCGCCCACCCGAGCCCGGCCCCGAGCCCGGCCCCGAGCCCGCGCGGACCTGCCCCGGAATCCGCCCTCAGAGGCGGAAGCGATCCGGGGCCATGTGGCAGGTCACTGCCCGCTCCCTTTGCTGGGCGGGCTCTCGCGGCTGGCAGAGGCGGCTGCCCTGGTCCAGTCCCGGCCCTAGCCCCACGCCTGCAGCCCCACAGCACCGCAGCCCTGCACGGACCCACGGGACGGCCTCCGCCCACGGCCTCTCCTCCATGGTCCCCTCCATCCGCCTCTCACCTGCCACCYGCAGCCTCTTCGAYGAGCCCCTGGCCATCGCCGTGCAGGGCCTCGGCCCGCGGCAGCAGGTCACGCTGCGGACGTCCTTGCGGGATGAGAAGGGCGAGCTCTTCCAGGCCTGCGCCCGCTACCAGGCGGGGGACGACGGGGAGCTGGACCTCGCCCGCTGCCCCGCGCTGCCGGGAGGCAGCTTCTCCGGCCTGGAGCCCATGGGGCTGCTCTGGGCGTTGCAGCCCCAGAAGCCCTTCTGGTACATGGCGAAGAAGGACGTGCAGCGCCCCTTCCTCCTGCAGCTGGAGGTGTTTGAGGGCCACGGGGAGCCCCCTGGGCRGCTCCTGGCCCAGGCGCAGCACGAGCGGGCGTTCCTGCGGGACGGGGTGCGGAGAGTCCCGGTGCGAGAGGGGAGGCTCCGGGCGACGCTTTTCCTGCCCCCCGGTGAGTATCGGCCGTGCCGGGCTCTTTCCCCCGCGGGTGCTGCCTCCGCTCTCGGCCCTGTGCTCCCAGGCCCGGAGCGAGACCCCCTCCAGACATCCCTTTATCACGGTACAAGGCAGAGGACAAGGGGGAGCTGCACCTCGCCCACTGACACTGGGCATTCTTCAAGGAGTGGCCTGATCAGCCCGACCAGCTTTGATCTGCTGCCCACTCTCCTCACGTAGCGCAGCTACATGGGCTAAAACACATACGAGTTTGTTTTATTGACTAGTATTGGACATGAAGGCATTGATCATGGTACCCTTTTTGTTTCCAAATGCCGTGGGAGGTGGTATCAGCCAGTCTTCAAGGTACCTTTCCTCTACTTGGCTGTTTTCCAGGGAATTCAGCTAGTAAATCTTTGAGTAAGTTGAAGGTTGCTCTCCAAAAGTCTGGAGTCCTAAGCCTGCTGCTTCCCTTCCCTTCCCAGCCTCTCCGCAGATCCTGAACTTAGTAATGTCATAGTTGCTGCAGCCCAAGCTGCCTTTTGCTGCCACATTTGTCTCCAGTTCTTCCCCGTTTGTGAGCAGAAGATCAAGCAAAGCATTAGACAGGTTTGCCCTTACAGTATTTTTGTCAGAAAATAATCATTGAAAGGGTCTGTGAGGTTTTCAGATTGCCTGACAAATGCTCTGTTGTCCTCCCAGCAGCTGTCCAGACTTCTGCTAGCTGTCTGTAGGAAGCCTCATCTCTTGCCTCTGTAGCAGCCACACCACCACCACATCCCACCTTTCCTTCCCCCTGTGACCCAGAGGCTTTCACCAAGCATGTCTCTGGAACCCCATGTACTCGAAGGAGCTCCTCTACGTAGCACGTGCCTTCCTTTCTCCCCCTTCTTCCCTGTCTGTCCCTGGTAACTCCTCCATGATGGTGCCAAAATCATATGTGCTATCCCAGCCAGTGTCCCGCACTCTGATTGCATTGTAGCCCTGTGGCTGGAGGTGAATTTCCAGTTCTTGTTTGCGCCCCAAGTTCTTCGTGTTAGTCTGCAGACACCTGAGGGAAGCCTCACTCTCTCTTCTGAGCAGGAGTGGGAGTCTCCCTYTTGGCCTCCTCCTTTCCATATTTCGTCATCAGTTTGCAGCAATCCCTCTCAGCTCTGGACTTCAGTCCCTGTCCCTTGATGAACCTAATGTAAAGCTTCCCTCACCAGGTTAGCAAGGCTGATTGCAAATACTTTCTTTTCTTAATCCCAGAATAAATGGCTATAGTACATTTACACTGAAACTGAGAAGCTGGAACCATCAGAAGGTGAGATTTTTTGGATCAGTCTTCTGAGAAATGCACTGGGGAGAAGCTTCCTGGGTATTTTTGAAGCAGAGCTTGATACCTTTGCACTTAATTTACATGATATGGAGAACTAGATGTGACTGTCAAGGGATCCCTTGCCTTCCAGCCACATGTTCCCTGATGTTATCTAAAACATTAGCAGGCCTGCTATTTTGTGCTGTCTTGTTTAATCTTGAAGCCATTTACTGAAAACTGCCACAGTAATTTAGGACCCTTAATACCATTCTGCTGCTCTCTGTTTTTTTCTTTTTTAAAAAGACACATTCCCAGGCCTATGAATTTGGAATATAAATTAAAAATTGTGGGTTAATATGCCCTGTTATGTGGTTTCTTGCAGGAAATGGCCCCTTTCCAGGAATTATTGACTTGTATGGAACTGGAGGAGGACTCCCTGAATACAGGGCATGCCTGCTGGCCAACTATGGCTTTGCTGTGCTGGCTCTGGCTTTCTACAGCTATGAAGATCTCCCCAAAGAGATGAAGGAATTCCACCTGGAATATTTTGAAGAAGCTGTAAACTATATGTTACAACACCCCCAGGTTGGTTTGTTCATTGACCCTCCCTCACTAGAGGGAACTCTAATTAGTCAGGTCCTGTCAGACTGCAGATGGGGCAGAGCTGCTGTACTTAAAATAGCATCTCCGTTCAAGTTGGCTGTAATTAATTTGTTTTATATCTTTAATTCCCATTACAATGGCTCTCTGGCAGATTATTCCAATTCTTCCTTTTGAACTGGCCAGGTAACACAGTGACACCTAGGTCACATACTGGTAATTTCTGCTCCATTCAACCCAGTGTCATAACTAGGGTCCTAGTTGCCTGGAGGCTTATTGGACTTCCAGCACGGCTTTTAGGTTTGTGCTCTGTAGAATGTCCTTCAGAACTAAATGCCCTTTTCAGCTGTGGAGCACATGATAACCTTCCGTGATCCAGGTCTCAAGGAAGTCCACCAGTACACATTTGTTGCTGTGAATTGCATAAGCTGTTAAAATCACTCCAAATGTTGGTATTTGGTGAGTGTGGATTTTAGTAGCTAGTTGTGAACTTGGGGATCCTTCTAAGTCGACACCTCTTGGAAGAGAACCCTGCTCGGTTCTGCATCTCCTTCTGTCCATGACAATGACTAGAATTGCACAAGGCAACACTTGGTTCCTCTGGAGAACTCAAAATAAATACCTTCCTCAACCTCAGAAAGATGAGTAGTTACAGGTCTTGGTTGCTTTTCAGTTGCCCTAACCCTAACTGCTTGTGCCACCTCTCTGCCCAAAAAACTCTGAAAATTGCTTCCCCCTCACCTTTTTTTTCTCCTGAGAGCAGTACCATAGCCTCCCATTAACACCTCCATTGATAGCCTCACCATGTTAACACGTTGCAAAGTTTCAGCCATATTTTCTAATTTCACCCTTTCCATGCTTCAAAGTCAGTGGGTTTGGAGCCTATTACCCTGCTGATAAGGTACAAAAGGTATTAAATTTTTATGCTGTCTCAGAGCCTTTTTACCCCTGAGGGTCTTTGGATATTGGAGCAGTTGTGATATTAGCTAGCCTTCTTCCAATATCCTTAGAGGATTTCAGCACCCTGTAAGATCATTTAGCTTTCTTATTCTAGTTAATTTGCCTATGTAAAAGAAAATGAAGGTAATCTATTCTAGATTGACTCCAGAGGAACTGTACAATTCGCTTAGAAAAATGGTTTTAATAGGTTATTTTTTTTAAGATACATTTTAATGAGTAAGCTACCTCAGAATACTTCCTTTTCACTGTGAGTTAGACACCAAGCATACTAGAGAAACAGGAGAGCAGCTAATGTGGAGTCTGCTACCCCATGTTAGCTTCTTAATAGGGGAATCGAAGACAGTGGTTGAATATAAGAAATACGTTATCATAGCTGATGACAGTATCATAGTCATTGCCGACTTTGAGCATTTTGCACTGAAAGAAAGCATTTGTAGAAGAGGCCTCCTCTGCCCCTTCCCTGTTCTTCCCTGAACTGCCTTATAAGCAAAGTGAATCTGGGGCTGCACGCCTGCATGCTTTTTGCAAGCACAGCTGTACCCTCTGCATATGCTTCAACACTGAGCCTTGTAGCTTTGTTAGAATGATGATGCAGTCTCAGCAGGACTTACGATTATAAATCAAGCACGGAGCAGTGCCCCAGGGTCCCTCAGACATGGGCCCTGCACACAGGACTTTAGATGCCTATACCTGGCGTCCAGATTCAGGACAGACACTGCTGCAAACATGGCAACATTTTAAAGATGTGGCGTGCCATGGTTCATTGCTTGTGGTTTCTCTTCTCTCCCCTCCAGGTTAAAGGTCCGGGGATTGGGTTGCTTGGAATCTCGAAGGGGGGTGACCTGTGCATCTCCATGGCCTCCTTCCTAAAGGGCATCACAGCCACCATCCTTATCAACAGCTCGGTGGCAAATGTGGGCGCAGTACTCCGCTACAAGGACATCACCATTCCACCCCTTGGTGTCAATGCAAAACGCATTAAGGTCAACGAGTCCGGGATTGCTGATATTGTTGATGTACTGAACAACCCGCTAGAAGGGACTGACCGCCAAAGCTTTATCCCTTTGGAGAAGGCCGAGTGTCGCTTCTTGTTCATTGTTGGCCAGGATGATTGCAACTGGAAAAGCGAATTCTTTGCAGTTGAGGGGAGCAAACGTTTGCAAGCTCACGGGAAGGAAAAGCCTGAGATAGTCTGTTATCCTGGAGCAGGGCACTACATTGAACCCCCCTTTTTCCCAATGTGTGCAGCCTCAATGCACCTGCTAGTTGGCAAGCCTGTGGTGTGGGGAGGGGAGCCCAAGGCACACTGTGAGGCACAGATAGATGCTTGGCAGAAGATCCAAGCTTTCTTCCACAAACACCTCACAGGCAAGCCATCTGGAACATCCAATAAGCAGTGATGTGAGTTAGGTTACTTTACAGATGAAGATGCTGGTGTTTCAAGTTTGTTTTGTTAAATGGCTCTGAATGAGAACAAAGAACATCAGAGAATAAGGTATTGGGTTTCTTGGAGGATGATAGTGGGCGAGAGCATGAGAGCTGCTTCCTTTTAACACCCTCCTCTAACCTTGGTTAGAGGTCTTGGCCTCCTGTTGTGTGTAGTATGGGGTTACAAGCTGTGGAAAAATGATGGTGGTAAGGCTGGGTCTGCTTTGAATGTGAATTTAAGTGGAAGGTAACTCATCCAAGCTGAGAACTGGGATGAAAATTTGCCTTGGCTTTCTCAGAGGAAACGTTGTATGCCAGTGCCCTTACCAGAGCCAGCTTCGTGCTCTAGTTTTTCTGGAAGCAGCTGTTTTCTCTTCCTGCCTCCAGTAATCTTTCTGTTCTCCCTCTCCTTTGTTGCTCCTTCCTCTTCTCCCACATACTGAAATGCATCTGCCTTAACACTTAGTATCTAATATTTCACTTACCAAAAGCAGCAACACTGTGCCTGCATCCTCAGATAACACATCTCCCATTTATAGACATCAACAGCCCATAGCCTGACGCGACATTCTGGGCACATGCAATAGAAATGAGACATTTGTATGGTTTTGGAAAGTTCATAAGCCTGAAGAAACAACAGAATTGGACCTGTTGGTAGTCATGCCTGGAACTGCCCGTGGGCATCTCAGCAGGGATGGATATCCCTGTATAGGTCCACAGCACTGTTGGAGGGCAGTTTCTCCCTGCCTGTACATTCCCTTAATGCCTCCACARCTGCCTGCTTGTAAGTGCTGCTAAAAATAACAAGGCTGCGAAGCTGGCATGGCAGCTCCTTGAGGCATCTTTGCCTTGCCACCGAGTGCTATGCAGGCAGGTTTGTAGGAGCTGCCATCGTGTGCGGGGAGGCAGGCTGGAAAGGACAGTGAGGCAGTGGCGTTGCTGTGGTGGGGACAGGTCTCTCTCTGGCGAGGCCCTGCACGCCTCCAGGCTTCATTTCTGGTTCTGAGGAGCGGGGGGCAGCAGGGTGCTCTCTCACCCCCGGCCTGGGGCTTGTCAGTAATGTTTGGCACCCCAGTATGAGTTCGAAAGAAAAAGCACTGAATATTGCTTGTCGGGCGCTGGTGGGTTTGCACTGTTGTATAAAAATAAGTTTTTAACACGTCAGTGCCTTACAAACRCAAGCTGAGTGGATGTAGTCTAAGTTGCTGTTCTTGTTTTATGTGAATTCTGTTGGTGTGTTTATGCGTTTTGCATTCACTGTATTTTTAATGGATTAAAATGAAACGTTAACCTCTACCAACGGCTCGCTGCTCCAGATGGTTTAGGGGAAGGCTGCGAGGGCCGAAGGGGGAAGCGGGAGGCGGTGCAGAGGCGGGAACGGCCCCGGGGGAGGTGGCCTTTCCCGCCCCGGCCCTGCCCTGTCGCTGTAGCAACGCGCTGCCCGGGTAGGGGGAGAGGGGCTCTGCTATCGATTGAGGCTGCCTGGAGGGGGCGGTGGCCGCGCTACCGTTATTGCCGTTGGCGCAGGGGCTCTCGCCTATCTGCCGCCGTCATGTGGAGAGCGGTCGCCGCCGCCTCGGCCCCGGCACGGGCCCTGTGCCGTGCTCCGCCGCCGCCCCCACCGCCGCGGCGGCGGGCTGTAAGCGTGGCCGTGTCCCCCGCCGCCGGCCTGGCGGACGAGCGGGTGGAGACGTGGGTGGCGGGGCTGGGCCCGGGGCAGCCGGTGACCCTGCGGGCGGTGGCGGCCGATGAGCGCGGCTGCCTCTTCCAGTCGTGCGCGCACTACCAGGCGGACAGCCGCGGCGAGCTGCACTTGGGCACGGACGCCTCGCACGGCGGGGACTACACCGGCGTGGAGCCCATGGGGCTCTTCTGGAGCCTCGCCCCCGCCGGCATGGAGAGGCCGTACCAGCGGCTCGTTCCCCGCAGCACCGGCACCCCGATGAAGGTGGAGATGTTGGTCCATCAGGGCCACAGCCTGCCCGGCGCCATCCCCGGGCCAGTCGTGGCCAAGGCCGAGGTGGAGAGGTGGTTCACGGCCCCCGGCGTGCGGAGGATCCGGCTGAAGGAGGGAGGCGTAAGGGGCTCCCTCTTCCTGCCGCCGGGTGAGTGCCCCGGAGGGAGACCGTCGCCCTGGGGCCGGTGGGACCCCCCCGGCTTCTCTGTCCAGAGCAAGGAAAGTCTCTTTTAAAAGAAAAACATACAGAGGATATCACCCGGGAAATCCATATTCCATAATAGATCTGAACGCCGCCCTGCAGACAGGTGGCCGGTTGTTTTTTTCCTTGAAATCTTACGGAGACACTCCGGAAGGCTTGTCGGGACACGGCCTGGCTTGTGCGTGGCCGCACTACCTGGTCCTTATCGGCAGCAGCGGGCAGGGCAGACACGGGCAGGTGGCTCTTGTGAGACAGGCAGAAGCTAAATGAGAATAGGGGTTGCAGAGTTTACCATGTCGCTGCTCTCAGTCTACGATTTTTCAGTAGGTTTGGTGTTTGCTCTGGACTACCAGAATCTGTAATATTCAGAAAAGCTGATAACGCTTCATCGTGTGAGCCTGTGCTAAATCTCCCAAGGATTTTACCCTGAGTAGGATTGAATCGAAAAGGCATTTTTCTTCCCTGTGAAACACATGCCGGTAAGCGGAGCAGTGGAAGAGATTCTGGAAAATATAGGTATTCCACCTCTGTTACACCAGAGCCAAAGCTAAGTTAATAGTTGAGTTACTTTGGTTGTTCTGTGGTATAACGGCAAAATAGATTTCTGAGCAAGTTCTGCCTGTTCTGCTTGTGGGATAATTGTGCTTTATGAGGTGTGATACTCTGATGGATTGCTAGTGTTCATACTCTGTTTCCACTGCTAGTGGAAAATGAAACCTTACACCAATCATGGTGTTTGTACACTTGAGCCATAATTTAAACTTCTTGTATTTCCCTGAGTGTTGTGCTACTGGAACTGCCCTCCATATTACCTCTAATTTATAATGACTTGGTTCAGCAAATCCTGTAAGTACCACTACAGTTATTAGGGATTTAAGTATTTTCAGTGAATGATTTCCAAACCAATAATCTTTTTATCCATTTAGATACGGATCCAAAGTCCACTGAAGAAAAAACAACAACAGAGATTGAACTTTGAATTTTGGATCAAATGTTTAGTCAGCATTCTGGATTTTCCATCACTGAGACGTGGTTGTTTTGATACATCCTGCCTTAGAGGATGAGCTGGATTTCTGCTGAGCTTAGTGGGAATCCAGAGATCTGCAAGACGGAACTCATTTTTCCCTTTAGAAAGTCTGGTGTTGTAACAGTGTGGAAAAGTCTGGAATYGTTGCTTAAATGATACTGGCATCCTTCTTGATGGAGGATCCAGTTACGGCATTACTACCATACCTTTCTTTGCTCCAGGGATGTAAAAATGTTAATATTATTGATAGGAATCTTAAGCGTGAACTGTTCTTAGTAAAAGTGAGATGACATGAATGGGCTTATGCTGTAATTTTAGTATGAAAGAGATTCCTCAATTGGGGCATAAGAGTTACAGGTGTGGGGTTTTTTGTTTGTTTGTTTTTAAGCAGTAGTAAAGTTGTCTAGCCCGTTTTATCCTGCTTTTTAGTGAGCTATGCAGAAACTGTATACTTGGGCATGTGTAGGCACTCAGGAAGGCAACCCAGGATCCCTGTGTAAGTTAAAGGTTGTCTTCATGAGAGAGAAACACATTCACGCTTGTCTGTGTTCTGATCACATGTTCTTGCTAGAAAGTTTTCCAGGTAGGGGTGATAAATGAATTAATACTATTTTTTTTTTTTTTTTTTAAGCCATCTAGGCTAAAGGTTACTGTTGATCATGGCATTATGATAAATCTATCCAGACATATTTTCTTTCAAGTAGAATATTGAACTTATGTGAAAAATTTCAGAACTGAAAGAAAAAGAACCCAAAAGCATGAATCAGTCCTTTTCTGACTTCCTAATGCTTTAAGTTAGGAGGCTTCCACCATCGAACGTGTCTTGTCCAAAACTTCCTTTTCTCAAGCACGTTGAAATACCAGAGGTCTTTTCTTTATTGCATACAGGTAATGTCAGAGAGTTAATGCACTCTTGCACAAGCAGGTACTTTTTCTGCTGAGATAGTTGTAGTGAGCTGGATCCGAGTACATCAGTGGTGACATCTGGTGGCCAGGAAAAAAAAAAAGTAAAAAAAGAAACTGCCGGCCTGGGGTCTTTGTAGTTCCAGGAGGTAGTATCCTTAGCCCTTTAACCCAAGATCTGCTGGCATGGCATACAGTGATACCACAACACGACCTTGACTGCAAAAGTATGCTCGTTTAAAATTGTGGTTCTGATTATTTCTGTAGTTTTGTGGGACTGATTGTATACATGTATATGCATGTTTATATATCAGTCACACACTAACTGCACCCATATAGCTCTCAGTTTTACCCTCTGTCTCTTCACATTTGCAGTAGCAGTTCTGCTGCCAAGTGTTACAGTGCTGATGTTGAGATAGAGCTAGTAAGTCCAGTTGATTTCATCTAGCAATGGGAGTCTCTTTTCTGTGCTTTGCTCAATGCACCTTTTTCCAGAGTTTGCGTAAGCTTTGTAGAATTTACTTCCAGGGCTCAGTGCTCTTGCCTCATCAGTAATGAGCTTGCACTTCGCTAATTAAGGTATGACTTCTTTGTAGGAAAATAACTGATTTAGAGTATGATTGTTCTGAGGGTGGGAGGTTAAGACCATTGAAAAATACATTTAGAACAGGGTGTTGTTTTTTTTTTAAAAGTTTAACTGTTCACCTATTTTTACAGGCAGGTAAGGGCCTATTCTTAGTTTGAAATAGCTGAAGTGGGACACAGTACTGGTTCTCTAATCTCTGCTGTGCAAATGGAAAAGTAATGAGTATTAATAGAAAATGTCTTAAGCCTTCTATATTTTGTTGTTCACTCTTCACCAGATAGTTTTTAGTGTCCTGTTTGATAACTTGTCCTCTGTACCTCTTTTTAATATAGGGGATGGCCCCTTTCCAGGAGTGATTGACATGTATGGTGATGAAGGCGGTTTGATTGAATTTAGATCCAGTCTCCTGGCTACCCGTGGTTTTGCTGCTCTTTCTCTGCCGTATTTTGACTTTGAAGATCTGCCTAAGGTCATGAAAGAATTCAAACTCGAGTACTTTGAGGAGGCAGCTAGATTCCTACGGCGTCACCCGAAGGTAAGCGTAATGAGGGCTCTCTCAGGACGATGGAGGATTCAGCAGTCATGCCCAAGTGGTGGCAGTGATTTTTTTGGAGTATCGGTTTCTGCTGGGCAGGTTTAGGCCCAATAATAGAAAAAGCTGTAGGCGGCTACGCGTATGACTGCAGAGAGTGAATTTCTTCCAGCACAAGCTGTCTCTTAAATAAATTCATGCTGGAAACTAGAAGATTCCTGATCATTAGAACAGTGAAGTGCTGGAATATCCTCCGAACAGGAGCAGTGGTGATAAAGATGGGTTTTTTTAAAAATGAAAGCAACTAGTTTGAGAGAGGATGATACAAAACTGCTCAACAGTCAGCAAAGGGATGGATTTGATGACTTGGGATGTTGCTTTCAGTTTTACTTTCCAGGCTAGAAAAGGACAAGACTAAATACCTAATACTAAATATCTAATCATTCAAATGTCATTTGTGAGGTTATTTTATTTGCCTGAGACATATATAGCAATAGACTGTGCTTGAATTTCCTGCTACCTATTTTGGGAAAAAGAGAAAATGTTTGCATCAAAATATGCAGTAGGGACTAGGTGAGGTCCAAGTGATGGTACTTCTTGTGCCCGTCTGTGTTATTTTGTGGGGTTTGAGAGCTCTTGTTGTCTCTGAAAAGTAAGACGCTAAACAGAGGGAGGAGCCTGGGTCCAGGCTGTAGCTTTCCAACAAGGTCACATCAATAATTAACCTAACCTTTTTTTTTTTTTTTTTTTTTTTTTTTATATAACACAACTCCAAAGGCATTTAATGGTTAACACAATCATAATGCATACTTCCTTTATTCCTTTCTTTCTCTCTTCCCTACCCCGTATCTTATCCGAAGGTGAAGGGACCAGGAGTTGGAGTGATTGGGACTGGGAAAGGGGCAGAATTAGCACTCTCCATGATCACCTTCCTGCCAGAAGTAGTGGCTGCTGTCTCTATCTCCGGCTGTAGTTCAAACACAGTTGCAGACCTCCATTACGGTGAGATGACTCTGCCTGGGCTGCGTTTTGATATGAATAAGGTCAGTGTTTCTGACGCTGGTGTATTTGACACTTTTGAAGCTCTGGATGACCCAACRAATCCTGCTAATTCTCCTTGCACGATCCCCATTGAAAAAGCAGAAGGTCACTTCCTCTTAGTGGTAGGGGAAGATGATCGTATGTGGAAGAGCTCCTTATACGCTGAGCTGGCAATCGGGCGTCTACGCCAGCATGGGAAAGAAAACTTTGAACTCTTGAGTTACCCAGGAGCAGGTCACCGAATTGATCCTCCTTCTACTCCATTTTGTCAGGTAGCTCTGGATCGTGTTCTGGGGGTGCCTGTTCTGGGGGGTGGAGAGAGCAAAGCACATGCCCATGCACAGGAACACTCCTGGGGAAAGATTCGGGAGTTTCTGCACTTGCATTTGGGATGAACACTTAAGCACCTGCAAGCTGTTGCAGAACTGCAGAGGACTGAGCTTGAGCCACCAAAATGACTGGTGAATTGGAGGGACTGACTGAGAAAAGCTTTGAAATACGAAATAACCAAATGACTACTTGTAGTCTACAAGTATAAATCCAAAAAGAAAGGTATTTATTTGGACTAGCCTAAGTTATTTTAACTAGGTACACAGAGAAGTGAAACAATGATAAGTAGGCTGCATTGTAGTACAAATCTGACAGCCTGAATTGGTCGTGATATCAAGAAACAAGTATCTGAAGAGAGTAGTAGGTACTTTCTTGCTTGCAGCATTTATGACTCAGAGCATTTAACAGCTAGCCTGCACCCTCAGCAATGACAGACTGGGTTGCACCTGGGGAATGATGGCAGCCCATGGATGATAAACTTTGACATCAAAATGATAAATGATTCTGGCTTTGGGTCTTAAGTTACCTTAGCCCAGAACTCTCAGATTTACAGCCATATACACTTTGGAAATGTTTTCTATTTACATGAAGCTGGGGATATCTGTTTGTAATGAGGCTCGTATACCTTGACCTTAGGTAGTGGTCTTCTGGTGACACAGTCTGTTTCTTTCCAACAAAATTACCTGTAGACTGTGAAAATGAAGAGTACTTTTCCTGTCATCCCAGGTGAATGGCAGCACAAGCACTGTCTTGTATTAGGGGTGTAACCATCTGTTCCTATAATGTCTTGGATTGGCATTTGACACTCAGGGTATTAAGATTCTGTTGGATAGGTTAAAGCATGGTTAAATGCAGTTATGCTATGTGCAAGTCTTACTTCTCTCTTCATTGCTTGTTTTAAACTAGTAACACCTGCCATTAAGTTAGGGATTAATTACTTCTGGAACTCTTTAGTAATGATGTCAACAGATGCTGACAGCTGTTCTTAGGGAGGAAGCAAAGTTGAGAGACAGAAAACCTAGCCAGTAGAAGATTAAGATTGACTRTAAAAAGCTGTCACCTTATGGCAATGATTAACTTGGAATCATAATACTTAAACAAACCCAAAACCAACAACCCCCCCAGCCCCTCTCCCCCCCAAAAAAAACCCAAACCCAAACCTAGGATATCTTTTCCATGACTGCCTGACTT
>JAYKAV010002881.1:729746-761525 GCA_035582835.1 Phoebastria nigripes | reverse complement strand
CCCAATTAATTTTTGGCTAGTGCCTTATTTTTCCCCACTGTTCAGGTAGAAAGAAACAATTTCTTCCCAAATGAGTTGATCTCTCGAGAGGGTCTTGCTGGAATGCTGCTAGTGCTGAAGACCTGTTTAACAAGGGCCTCTATCAATACAATTTCTCCTTCCAAGGTCATTTTGTCAGACCAGTTTGAGAGCTGCCCAGGAAGATACAAAACCTTCATTTATGGTACTCAATTTTGCTTTGCTCTCAGGGATCTTTTCTCTCCAGTTAACTGTCATTATGCTGCTGCTCAGGTCTCATTAGCTTTCTGCAACTCTTATTACTCCTTATCATTTGATTGAAGTCACATGTTCTCCACACGCCATCACTGCCAATTGAACAATTTATCCATCCACTCCTTACAAGAGAAGCTCCATCCTGCTTACTCCTCACAAAATGTCTTCACGCCTCATCTCTCTAAACTCCCTCACTGGCTGAAGAGGCTTTTGCAGAGTTGTGCTGGTGCTTGAACCTCCACTAAAACCGGCAGCCCCAGAAGTCCAGGACCACAGCCTGCTGTGATGTGCATGTTGGTGTCACCCATGCTTAGTACCCTGCCTTTTTTCCAAACTCACTCCAAGTTGCAACCATAGAGGAAGGGGTTGTCTGAAGGTTTCCTTTTGTTCTGTCTGTCTCGTCATGTGCATCTTCAGTAGTTGGAGCTAACTGTGGTAGAGCAGCACCTCCCCTAACCCTGCTTTGTTACCTGCCCGGTACTGATACCTGTGTCTCCACACTGCAGTCCTACCTCAGCATATCCATTGCCATGCCAGATGGCAAGCTGGAGGTCCAGGAAGTAAATGTTAAGCTGTAAATAAAACAAAAAACAGGTAGCTTAAAAGTCCTCAGACTTCATTTCTAAAGCACAAGCCTTTAAAATAATTCAGTGTTAGATGTCAGATATATGCAATTTGAAAGAGAAGTAAAACACTTCCTTTATTAAAAAGTAAGCCTTGTAAGAACTTGACATTATATTTTTGTTTCTGAATAGTTCATTTGTGTGCAAAGCTGAATGATATTTTTTAAACAAAGAAAGGAGGAAAAATAAAAGGAATATAATTTTACTGTAAAGATCCTTTTGTGAACAGGTCAGGGTATTCCTGGACAAAATAATTCACGGAACGGTCTGTAGAAAACCAGCCAACTTTTGCACTAGTATTTTGTATATTTACAATGCTACTTGGAGACCAAAGATACATCGCAGATGCTCCGCAGATAATGTGTTATTTCCTGAAGTATACATTAAACTGAGTGCCTGATTGCGGCTTTGGTTAAAGCCACGTTATTTATACTGTTCAGCATTCCTTGCCTGGCAAAACTCCCATCGCATTTCATGGAGACTATTGCTTGGGTGGCTGGATGAGCTGCACTGGCTACATTTGGGGCCCTTAGGCCTGAGGCACAGCTGACCCTGCGGTTCCAAAACACGTCGAGGTGGCCGCACGGCCCCTGCTGGGGTCTGACAGCCGGCAAAGCGCGGGCAGCTCCTGCAGCAGCGGCGTGGCTTCCCGCGGGCGCTGGGGCCAGCTGTGAGCGGGGCGAGTAGCTCCGAGTAGCAGCAGGCAGGCCCGGTGTTATCGGAGGTACCTTACGGGGTCGAACTGCCGGTGAAACGTGTGAGTGAGCGTTCGGTGCTGGCGCTGCTTGTAATTTGCAAATTGTTTTAACTTTTGTCACGGAGTGGTTTCAATAAAAGGTGTCTGACAACGCTCGTGGGGCGTGGGGTTGGTTTTTTTACCGTTACGGTTAGAGCCCGGAGGAGGGCGGGCGGKCAGGTCCGCGCGGCGCCGCCAGGGAGCGCCTCGCGGGAGGACCACCGCCCCCCCTCCGCCACGTCCCACAATGCGTCGCGGACCGCCCCCTACGGGACTTCCGGGATGAGACTTTCTCTGTGGCAGCGCATCTCTATGATCGCCAGGTGTGGTTGCCTTCGTGCTCGCCCCCCCCCGCCCCGACGTGTCAGTGGCGCTGCGCATGCGCGGGAGCCGGCTGTGCCATAGCAACCGGAGCGTTAACGGTAGCAACGGCAATGGTGGGTCCCTTCAGTGCCGGCGCGGGTGCCTGGCGGGGAGGGCGCTGGGCCTGCAGGGGTAGCGGCCGGCCTAGCGGCTGCTGGGGAGGCCGGGAGTTTAGAGAGCGGCTGAGTCGGGGCGTCCCCGGGACCTGGCGGCGGCGACGGCTGCGGGCGGGACACGACGACCGGGGCCGGCTCCGGGATGGGGGGGCTGGTGCCGCTCCCCTGGCGCGGCGAGGCGGAAGGGGCCAGGGTGTGTGTGAGCGGCGTCCCCTCAGGGCTGCCCCCAAGCAGTCCCCGGGGGCCGGCTGTGGCAGTGCCGACGCCCCGGTGCTGCGTGAGCGGCAGCGCGGAGCCGAGCCCTTCACGGCCCGGGCTCCTCCGAGCTGGTCTCTGGCGCCGAGCAGCCCGGGCATGGCATAAGCTGGCCAGAAGGCAGCCCAGTGCTCGGGGCGTTGGCTAAGGCGGAGGAGTTGTGGCCTGTTATTATGCCTTGGAAAAGGGGGATTTCAGGGATCCCAACGTAGTGGGGAGTCTGGGATGCCATCATATAAAAACCTGAGTTAGTACGTGTTTTTAAGGCAGCAGTATCTGTGATTACTACAGTGATTAGATTGGTATCTATTGCTGTGCAATTCTGATTTGCTCTATTTAACATATAAATAAATGTTTGCAAATGAAGGCAAAGTGTCACTGTTATACTTTTTCTTGGGGGTCTGAATTTTGTAAATACTCTGTGTCCAACAGCCATGTTTTGGTGGGAAAAATATTTCTTTTGTTACAACTTTTATATGTACAGGGATGGGGTTTTTTTCCCCTTAAGGTATTATGTTTCTTGTTCCTGCCATGTTGATGGTGACTCTTCAGGGTGACAATTTCAGCTATTGATCGCTTGGCATTTTGAATATTTTAAGTAAGATGACTTTCTTTAGTCTAAATACTTGTAGGAAATTGTTCAATATGCATGTAGAGGAACCCTGAAAATAGGCTTTTCAGAGGGAGGTTTCCCTTAAGTAATCTCCCTTGGCAGAAGATACTATGATTTATCTACAGAAATTTCAAGTGCACTTCAAAGAAAACTAAATCCCTGACACGTGTTCTCCAGATAACCCACTATGCTGTTTTTCATATTTCCACCAAAGCAGATATTACAATGGGAGAGACAAGTCAGCAGAGGTCAGGGAAGAAGCTGCTCCTTGTGCTTACATGGATCGCTAGCTTTAAAGTCCAATCTGGTTTTAGGCATGAGTTTAAAACACAAGCAGGCGCTGGTCATATAAATCCGTTTCTGTCTTCAACATGAGTGGCCAAGATCATGTACCAAAATGCTGTAACGATTGGCTACYGTAATTATGAAAAATGCAATGAAGTTCCTGTCCAAAAAACCTGATTAACTGGAAGCCAGTTGTTTTTGCTGGCACACTGGTAGCTGTTAATTGGGTTTCATGAGGCTGTTGGAGTGGGAACTAGGGATATGATTTTCTGAACAGGAGGAGGTCACACAGGTGTTTATCTGCAGCAGACACTGAGGAGATACTGCCATGGCACAAGTTTACCAGGTCATCTGCAATGGGACCTAGAGCTAGCTATCACGTGGTATAGACAGGATTAAAACGAATGCCCATCAGTGGGCGGAAGCAGCTGGAACATCTGAGGTTGCTCAGTGATATATGTCTAAATGAAGGTATATACTGATATTTGAGATGCATGCTCAGACTCCTTGGTATTGCTGGGTCTTAGGCTGTTGTTCAGTGGCTGTAGCCATTCTTTTATATGCAGCTGCCTCAACTGTTGTCTTTTACCGTTGGGTCCAGAGTTTCCAGTGGTCTAAAGTACCCAACACTAAAGCTCTGTGACCGAGGTGATTGCCTGTAAGATTTTGGGTGAAGTTAGTTTGTTGGTTTTAACTTTTACAGTCATTTTTTTGGTATCTGATTACCTGAAAGGCTGCTTCTACCCACATGTGATAGTGCTACACTTAAGAGCAATAGAGATGCCCAAGCTAGAGTCCTCCTGTTTTTGTAGAAAGGAGGCTGTTGATCAGTTTTTGTGAAGATTGGTCTCTAAAACCTTTTAGTCTGAAAGACATCTTGGTATATGTTTAATGTTTAGGATATATCAGAGTTTCTCTATATACTACTGTTTTGGATATCATCATGTGGTTTTGATAAGACTCTGATGTGAGGCAGAAAAGTTGGAGTTAGTGACAACAGAAAGTTGGTCAGTGGGTCAATCCTTAAAAAGCCTTGTACAGCAGCTCTCAGATCTTTCCTAACTGAATAATACATGTTTTCACATCGCATGATGCGACTCGACATACAACGACTGGAGAAAAAAAAATATAAACAATCCAGATTGCTCTTGATTTTTGGCAAGATGTACCTTATTTTCCTCAGTGAATCTTAAGAGGCTGTATCATTCTGTCTACTCAGACTTGCTTCAGACAGGAAGTTGCTAATGCACAATAATAAAAAGTGTGGGGTTTTAAGAGCATTGGACCACATTTTTCAGTGCAGTAACTTCTTACGTCTTTGAATTGAATTGAATTTCACCATCAACGCTAACAAGCAGTGTCCCAAACCCGTGCTCCACACAGGGCAGAGAGTAAGCTCAGGAAGATAACGTCCTCACATGAAGCCAACTGATTGCTTCTGAAAATGCTACCAAGTACCCCAGAAAATAAAATTACGTGACACTGGGGGGTTCCAGCTTCTTAGACTCAGCTGGAGGAAGATAATACAGGAAAGTGGGAGAAGAGGGTGGACAAGCAGGATAGGGAGAGAGAAGGGAGAGGAGATAGGTTTGCAGTGTACAAGCCAACTAAAAATTTGCTATGAATATTCATTTAAATTTGTTTCATTTTTAGGCAAAAGCAACAACTATCAAAGAAGCTCTAGCCAAATGGGTAAGTACTAGAACAGTATCTAGCTGCTTTGCAGTACTCCGTGGCATGGGTTTTGACTGTATTCAGCTAAATTTATTTGTCAAACTTATTGTAAGAAATATGTTTGCTTGAAACATCTGCTATAAGAAGTTTCACAAAGTAAAAATATTATTATTATTATTGAAGTATAATACGTTCTGTTGGACTTTCTGTGTGTTCTTGTTACATTGATATAGCTGGTAAAGATGAGTCTGTTTTGCTCTCCTGTGTTTTTCTGCTGAATATGCATTGATAGAAGGCCTGAGGCTACAAAGAGGTTTAAAGTTAGGGATGTCTTATGTTTTAATTGTGCTCTGTTCATTTTACCTGAGTGTAGTCCTTCCCACAGAATAAACAAGTATGAAATTCTCACTGTACTGAAGTCAGCGAAACTTCTACTATTGTCTTTTAACATATGGTCCCTCATATTGTGCAAAGCTTAACTCAGAATGAGTTTCTTGCTTGTTTTCCTTCTTAAAGTACTGTGTTAATAGAGACAGTCATTTGGGGCGGTGACTGACCTGGTCTTGGAGCCTTCTAGAAAGCTGTTTGTTGGCAAGGATGCGGATGTAATTTCAAATGATGATACAGGATGCTCTGGGGTCAGGTTCACAGTCCAGTAAAACCAGTAAGAATCTTTCCCCAGTCTCAGTGAATTTTAGATTAGGGCACAGATGTGCTGTTCCGTATACATGCACTCTCCCACTAATTCTGGCCAGCTGCTAGAGCAAGAGTTTATAAATGTTTTTGTCTCTAGAAGATCTGTATGTGAGGCAGTGTGGGCAGGTACAGTTGAAAGCCAGAAGATCTGTACCATCAGCTCAAGGTACTAGTCTGTAATTGAAGACGACTTCCTTTTTGAATTTTATCATTGTTTAGTACTTTCAGCATTTCAGGGTTTTTTTCAGTTACGTTGGTATATCCCACAAACTTCACTCTGGCTCTCCTAATAAGAACTAGAATGCAACAACTTGCAGACATTAGCATTACTAGAGGTGTGAACTGCGTATTAAAAAAATTTGCTTTTCCTCCCTCACTCTTTCTACCCTCCAAAACCTCAACCCCATGTTTCCTATTAAAGATTTATTTTTCCTTTGCTCCTTTGTCACATGTCTCTTAGAGATAATAGACTTGTGTCGGTAAGTTTCCATAAATGTTAGGCATGAAGTGCTGAATTTGCTTTTCTGTTCATGTTATTGGGGGTGGGTCTAAATCTTCCTTTTACGACTCCTAATCTGGGTCCATGTGACTTGTAAAATTGGATCTGGTGTTTTGTTGCATTCCGGATGTTTTTCTTCCCTTTGACAGAAGGGTTTACCTATGCCCTACAGTCAGGGTGACATTAGTTAAATCAAAGCAACTTTAACTTAGCAAACACGTAACCTGTTCTTAAAAAAGTGTCTGTTCTACCTGTGGTTTCTCTGTGGCTTACTGTGGTCGTTCAGCTGACCTTTCTTCCAGAAGCATGCGGCAATCAGGATTAATTTTCCTCCTGCAAGTGCTCACTGCTGGCCACGGTCTGTGTTGGAAGCTCTCTCCCTTTCATGTTTTTAAGAAAAAATGTTTTGGTTTTTTTTTTKTTGTTGTTGGTATAAACTGMTAGATTATAAATTGAGTATAAATGCAAATAGATACAGTGTTGTTCTTAGAAAAGAAAATGGAAGTTTCACATTTATATAGTGACTTAGTTTGAACAGTCACCATATTCTAGCAAAACATCTGACATGCTTATCTGCTAAATTGCTAATTATGAGTAAAAATATTATCACACTGAATTTGGACAGAAACTGGAATATAAGTAAATGCACAAGGCAATATGCTAATTTTTTATTAAATTAAGTTGCCTGAAGTATTTTGGGTACATAAGAGAGAAAATAATGTTATCAAAACCTGATCTTGTGCTGTGGGATTCTTAAAGACTTCTGGGATGCAATTCATTTCATTACAAAGTAGCCATATAAACCAGGCCCAGACCTCAGCAATCTCACTTTTCAGTAGCTGCATAAAAATGGGTGAGAAAACAAGAGTCCTTGTTTTGAAAGCACCAAGTAGATTTCTCCTTTGTTAATGGACCTCCAGTCCTCCCACAGAACGCTGAGTGAATTGACAAAATGCTCCCTTTGTGCTGTCAGGGAGGCAGCTGTCAAAACTGTTGGTACTACCTAAATAGATACTTGTTCCAAGTGTTTAGTCAATAATTGCCATCCCTTCAGAATTTTAAAAGATTTAATAGACTATATTTTTTAATAAACCCAAATGCTGAAGTTATGACCATTTTTCTAAAGCTCTGTATAAAGTATTTAATCTAAAAAATTATCAACCTAGATTGTAAATAGGAAATTTGTCTTTTGCTGTATTCTCTAAAGTGTGAAATCTTCCCCCACTCTTTTTTAATGGCTAATTAGAAATTTTTTTTTTTTTTAGATTCTTAACTCTGTGACTCTGTTGAGGTTCTTGTGTTGTGAGTTAGGTGTGAGTTCTGAGTTTCCTGGGTGAAGTGGGAAGGAGATTTTTCTGTCAGAGCTTTTAAGAATCGGCTTCTGCTACGGACTGGCCCTAGCTGAGGCTCCTATATGTCAGTCTCCGTGGAAGTACCTTCATTCCGAATTTTAAACCTCCATCTATTCTCCATTTCTTTACGGCAGAGGACCCCTTAATTAAATTGCTCAAGTGTAACACAACTTTTAAAAAAAGCATATGTAATGTATAAGTTCTTTTAATATCTTGAAAATAAGCTAGCCTTTCCCTCTTTATGCTATGCCAGCAGGAATCTTGATAAACAGTATTCAAAATGCTTTCTCTTTTCAGTAATATCTTTTAGTAGTATATTGGAATTACTTCTATAGTAATTACTTTTATAGTAATTTTTTAGTATAGTAATTTTTAGTAATTGCATGTAGCAGTGAGCATCTTCTTCACCTTCTCTTTTCTTTAGGAAGAAAAAAGTGGCCAGAAGGCTTCAGAAGCAAAGGAGGTGAAACTGTATGGTCAGATTCCTCCTGTAGAGAGGATGGATGAAGCTCTCTCCATGCTTGTTAACTGCGAGTAAGTTCAGTTAAAAACAAATTGGAAACCAAACATTCTCTTCGCTTTTTATTAATTTTCAGTTTTTCTGCTGTCCACTGTGCAAGTATGTATTTACTATGTTTAAGTGGGGCCTTCAAAGCAGCAGCTTTCTCTTTTTCTCAGCTAAGCTTCTCTTTCCACACACAGTTCCACTTTTTAGTTGTAAGATCCCTGTCACTTAACTGAGAAAATGTTAGGGAAGATTGATATTTGTCCCCAGAAAATTGGTATATTGTTTATTGGCATATAATTACAGGCCCATGTTTGGAGTCTATCAGCTAGCTGGCACATTTATGATCCATTCCAAAAGTTATGCAAAAAAAAGGAGACATAACCAGACTTTCAGAAAGAAATTAGAGCCATTTCAGAAATAAATGTCCATGCATTTGTTAAGGCTAGGCATAAAAAAGGTAATCCAATATGTCATGTAACTAACTCATGGTGCCTTCCCAGAAGCTAAAATAAAGTTGCAGAAGTCTTGATGATTTGAGGATATTTTGAGTCTGTTTACACATCCAGTTAGTTTACCATCTAATGAGAGAAGAATAGACAATTATTTCTAATGCAATGGTGTTTGGATGTTGAACTCTTCTGATATAGTGATCCCTTGTATACTGTGAATTGATTATTCTTGCTTTTAAAGGAAACTATCACTGTCTACAAACTGCATTGAAAGAATCGCCAATTTGAACAGCCTAAGTAAGTGACAAGCCAGTGATCGATTATGTTTGTTTTCTAGTTGCTTGGGTAGGACATACACCATAATTTGTTATATGTGTCCAGCTTTATACCTATTATTATCCTTTTTAATTCCTTCCTCTTAAAAAATTACAAGTGACCTTTAAAATTACCAGTCTTACGGGAGAATGCATGTTTAGCAATAATGGTGTATTAAAGCATGTATCCCTGTGCACTAGCCTTGGCAGTTGTCTCACTGTGCAAGTTTAAAAAAAAAATCCATTCAGAAAGCACCTTTGTAACTTCCAGTGGGCCTGAGTTGTGATATTCAAAACCCATCAGTTCTAGAGTGATTTAATGACCAATTTCCATGCTCATGATGGAGATAGTGTGCAGTTCAACAATCCTGTAATTGTGGTATTGGTTGGAGTGAGGTTGGAGTGTTGTAGATCTGGATGGAAAAATGCCATTCCACTTTGCAGAGGATTTGGATATACTTCGTTTGATTTTGTTCTTACTTGAAAGGGGCATGCCATCTGTCTAGAAGTGGAACTGAACTTTCATTTCGTGGGCAGCTTGAAACTCATCGGCTTACTGACTTTAGGACAGAAGTCTTAATGGTCTGTCCTCAAGACTTTGACTCTGTGGCATGAGGCTGACAAAAAGCTGCAGGTTTTGGGCTGGAGCTTCCAGGCTTTTCTGTCCCCATCAAATTGCCAGGTGGACAGACAAGGAACCTGGAATCCCATCCTCTCCAACTACACACCAGTGGGGCTGTCAAGGAGTTTGAAGAACTTGCTTGTTTTCATAATATGTTCAGACTTCAACAAATTTGCAAATACTAATCAGGGAAAAAATATTCCAGTAGTCTTTCCAAATAACTGTACTGTAGTATTTCAATTTGAGTAACTCTATCATAAGCAAAAAATAACTAGGCAGTTATATATAAAAGTGAAACCAATGAAATTTTTTAGTGGGATAAAACATTAAAAGCCTTTAAAGCATCTTAAATATTTATATTAATAAAATGTGGAATCAAAACATCCAGTCTGTACCAAATATTTGATACTTAAGCCAGACAAACTAGAACTACGTGGTCTGTCTCTTAAAGGTACAGAATATGAGGAACTCACCGTCTCTATTGGCTTCTGTGAAAGAGAGAGAAAGCAGTGCTTATAGCTATGAAAAACAAGCCAGTAGTTATTACACATTTGCTTTTGCTTATTGCAGAGAGGAAGCTGAGAAATCTTTTTAAGCATCTACACTCTTTTCAGATGGAAAAGATTAGTATTAATGTATATACCTGATATTGTAGTTATGTCAAGTAGATAATTCTGTGTAAAGGATCACACCCCTGTATCCGTACATGTGAGGAAGATGTTTTAGATGACAGCAACAAGTGTTAGTTTTGTGTTTTAGAGAGTGTAAATGTTCCATGAGGGAGATCTTTCTTCCTTTAAAATATAGAATATCTCAGAACAAGAGTAATAAAAAACAGTAACAGCAGTTAGAAAAAAATTTAAGGCATGGCTTTTTAAGCAATCTGTCATTTTTGTATTTGTAAGTATCCTTTCATTTATTACAAATTTCAAAAGCTAGTGCAAACTTGTAATTTATAAATGTGAGTTACAGAGAGAGTAGCTGGCTAGACCAAAATGCCATCTCCCAGCGCTGTCCCCTGTGGATGGGGATCCTTAGGGGTATTCTGGAGAATATTAGCTGTAGTAGACTTTAGACTTACTGATTATGATTCTTCATTTTTTGAGCATGGTCATGTATTAAGCTGTTGTGTTTAAAAAGAAAAAGAATTCTCATTGTACCTCAACTTCTTAATGAAAACTAATCTTCCTGTTTTAGGATATTTGCCAGATGTGGTTTTATCAGGTGTGGTTTCATCCCTGCATTTCTAGAGACAGAACATACAACTATCCATTCTAGATCAGCCTTGAATCTTCATCTGTAGCAATCTCTAGCTGCTACATGTGCTGTCTGTGGAGTATCTGTTGCTACTTGGCTGGAACTTTCTTTGGTCTTGCCATTAATTATTGTACCACGTATTTTCAATCATTATGCATACAGGAGCAAAACAAGATCATTAAGTATTTCATCCTTAATGCAATGCAGCTAAGCAGCAGTGTTAAAACATTCATGAAGGGTATAGATCGAAAGTTAACCCAGCTACATGCTGCAACTCAGTTTGCTTATTTACATCTGCACAAAAGCTTGTGTGAAAAATGAAAATGAGTTATACAAAAAGACTTCTATTTTGTGATAGCTTTGAGTTACACTAGTATTACACTAAACCCCAGCAAGAACAGCTCACTTGGAAAGGGGTTTTGTCTGGGTGCTAGACTAAGTTGAAAACGTCTCTCATCAGACTTCTGTAAGGCTGCCTCTATTATAGAAATCAAATCTGCTGCCTTAAAATAAGATTGGAACTACTTTTGCCTGGAGAAGAAGGGGTATAAACTATGTAAGATCAAAACTAGCAAGTTAGCAGTTAGAGTTCAGGTGCAAGGTGAAATAATAATTTTTATTCAGTATTTATCTGGACTGAATTTCAACTAGGTAACCTACAGATGAGCAGCTTTGTATTCATGAGCGTGTTTCTGAGCTGTCCACTGCATCCATTCCTGATGATCTGTGTAGGTCAGGAGGTTTTGTTTCTGTTACATCATTCTTTCTCAAGACAGCCTGTTCAGAGTGCAGTTTGTTTGTAAGTAGAATATGGCATTTTACCTGACTTACAGCATCTTCTTATATTTTAAAAAACTGCATTTAATAACAATAAACTTCCTTTTATCTGTTACAGAAAATTTGAGGATTCTGTCTTTGGGAAGAAATAACATAAAGAACTTGAATGGCTTGGTATGCGCTTCTTAGTATCAATTCTTCGCTAACAAAATGGAGTGCTGTCTAGAATGTGGGATAATTCCCCTATGTTCATAAAAGTCTTTGCTGAATTTACATTATTGCCTAACTATTTATTTTCTCCTTTTCACTATGATCTGTTCACATTGCTTCTGAATTTTCAGATAGTCTTTCTTTTTTTTTTTGTTTAAACACTCTTCATGTTTGGAGATTCTTCAGGGCTAATTTACTACATGAAAGGATTTTAGAAAGAGGGATTTCGTTGTCTTTGACAAAGGTGAGCAGAACTTTTATTTGAAAACTGCTGTCTGTTTGTAAAGCCCTTTAAATTCCACTGGCTTTACATGAAAATAATTCCTACAGACTTTTTGCATGAGGAATTTTCTACCTGAAGATACTTAGGCTATGTTTCTTTACTACAAATATTGGCAGTTCTATGAACACACACTTCATGAGAGTCTGTCCTTTTTATGTTAACTGGCATCCACAACAATATGGCTTTAGGGGAGAAGATGGTGGCAGGACTAAGTCTACCAGGTAGGGGAAAATTTGTTGAGGAAAAAATTGGATCAATTTTGTTACATTTGAATTAAGGGCAGAAGAACTTTTTTTTCAATCAACTTTTTTTTAATGAATATAGAAATTCTTTTCTTCCTCAAGAGATACTGTATGTTTTTCCCGCAGAATGTTTCTTTTCAAAGCTATTCCCGCCTTCAGAGATACCATATCTCTTAAGTGTGAAATGCAGAGTCAATGTGTAATGGCTGGTTTAAAAACCCTCTCTTTTGAGAGAATTATGAAAGCAATTTCTGGCCAACAGGTACAAACATACATGCACTTGAAATGAATCATTCCTTCATATTGTATAAAACCCCCTCTAAAGTAGTTGTTGAATTGCATTCACTTCATGTAAACTTGCAGTGCACAAGCAGCCAAATTTGTCTCTTCTGCCCCTATGCCTTACGAACAACTACTCCAGCCAGCTATTCCTTGTCTTATTCTAATATTGTGTGTCCTCCTAAATGTATTTCAGATCCTTTGCTCTTAATTCCCATGAGTATTTGTCATGCATAATTAGGGACCTGCTTAAAAGGAAATGAGGACCAATATACCTTAGTATTTTCTCACATGAGGTGACCTGTAGGGGGTGAAGAGAGAATCTGAAGAATAAGGAAGATATACTTCTGCTTACCTGAGTAGTCCTGTCATTTTCCAGGAGGCAGTTGCAGATACTTTAGAGGAGCTGTGGATCTCATACAACTTCATTGAGAAACTGAGGGGTATCCGTGTAATGAAGAAGCTGAAGGTTCTTTATATGTCAAATAATTTGGTGAAAGACTGGGGTAAGCCACGCTTCTCTATTCTGTAACTTCTCCTGTAGTATGGTGAATGCATGAGTTAAGTCACCAAGTGAAAAATAGTTCTGTACGTTACAGGGCTTTAAGTCTCACTGATAAGCCTGCAGACATGTGCTGAATCCCTAAATATCCACTCATGCAAGAGAGTAAAAATAGTTAGAATATTGAATTTAACTTCTAAGCCCAATGGAGTTTGTTCTTTGAATCATCTGTCTCAGACTTCTTTTAAAATGCATACCTGTTTTTTAACCTGATAACCAGTTCAAGCCGAACAATCCCTATCCAGTTGTATCCCATGCTATTTATGTTTGCACTGAGTTTGAAAGGAAGGTTTGGTGCAGATGTACTTTCCATGTTCCACAATCTGGTTGGTGTTTTCACCTTTGTGGTTGCAGCAGAGTTTGTGAGACTGGCAGAGCTGCCATTACTAGAGGATCTGGTGTTTGTAGGCAATCCACTACAAGAGAAATACGCCTCTGATCAGAAGAACAATTGGATTGAAGAAGCAACCAAACGGGTACCCAAGCTGAAAAAGCTGGATGGTGAGTTTGGGGCATGAGGCAATTGGTGTGAGTTAACAGCTTAATATAAAGACAACCACAGGGAAATGAATCATAACCTCAGAAATTCATCTGTGTGCCCATGTAATATTCCTCCGTGCTCTCTTTGGAGTTTTTCAGAAGTAGGCTAACTTCTGGCAGCTGAATTTTGCAGCCCTGGCTGCAGGATCTTCTGAAAGCGTTTGATGGATTTTGGAATATTAAGTCCAAGTGGTCTTGCAGCCCACAGTTGGGCTTTACTCTTGAAGTTATCCAGTCAAATAGTTTTAGCACATAACTAATAAGGAACTGAAACATACTGGGTTTAAGTTCTCCTGTGGAGTTCACATGTTGACTTGTGTAACTATATAATTAAGTGTTTAGCATTAAATACGTTAACAAGGCTTTCATCTGCCACATTGAATTACAGTTTTCCGAGCAAATTTGATTCAGTTTTCCCCAACAAAAGAGGGTGACATRGGGGAATGGGGATAGACAGGGATTGTTCTGTTTTGCTTCTGGTGCAGGGGCAAGTTTTCAGAACTTCATGCAAGTTTCCTAAATGCCTGAATATCCCCCTCTTGTCACTGCAGTAAGCCTCAATTTATAAGCTCTCCTCTCCTTTTTGTCACTGATATGAAAATATATTAAAGCATGTCCTGATCAGTGACTAAAAGGGAGATAATTTTAAAATCTGTTTTTAAAGATGTTAATTTCTGTTAATGGAGATGTTAGCTGTTCACTGTTAGCTACTGTTTACTAAAGCAATGAAGAGGAGAGCAGCACTGGTAACACTAATAAAGGGTCAGAGTAGCAGCAGGGAAGGTATGAGTGTAGGGATGGCAACAAGAGGACAGCATCAGTACAGGGAGCAATGGATGGGAACTCAAAGCCAGATCAACTGAAGTAGTAAGAATTCTTGGGAAGTGGAAGCCTGGTGAGAGAAGTATACTGCTATGGAGGATGGCCTGCAGTAGTACGTTTGCTGTTGCGTAGAAAACATTTTGAGAGTGAAACAAAAAATGGAATAGGGCAAGTATCTGTATGGGCAAAGAGTAACATTGTTAGTATAAGGTTAGACCCTTAGTTTCTTAAGCATTCCTGCAGCTGGGAGCAATGGACAGCTCTGAATTAGGCAAGTATATTTCCTATGCAATGTAGAAAGAGACGATGATATTTAAGAATGGAAACCACAAAAACTAGAATGTTGAGCAAAAGAGAAGTCAGAAACGCTGTAACTGGCCGTAAGGTTCTTGCTGTTACATTGTCCCAGGATCCTGTTATGCTTATGTGCTATATGTGAGATGACTAATATAGGGACCTCAAAATTACTGAAATGGTTGAAGATCTTCTGGACAAAAATAAGCACTGAAGGTCTCTTTCAGCAGGTAGGTGTCTCCTTTCTGTTAGTTCCTGTGCCAGGAACCCTGCTCAGCAGTTAGGTGCCTAAAGCACAACAGAAACCAGGCTCCGGTGGTTTTCTTTTCCGTTTCCTACCTGAGAAAAAAGAAACACAGCACCCCAATCTTACAGTAAGCAAAGGGCTTTCACCACGAAGCCTCACCATAGTTCAAGTCTCTGCCTCAAGCTGAGCAAAGCATCAGTATGACCCAGTTCCCATTACCCAGGTGAATGAACATATACCTTCACATAGACCTTCTGTGGGGAAAACTTACAACTTGATAAATCTTTTTTGGGGCTATTAGCATTTCAGCTTATTTTACATTCATGAACACATCACTATGAGGTGGTGTGAACCCTGCAGACTGCCACAATCTGAGGTGCCCTTGCTCAACATGGCAGTTAAAAAGTGGTTTGTTTTTTTTTTTTTAAAGTACCCAAGGGGTGGGTGTAGACTATGACTCTACTGTGCAATGCAGCTTTATTCCATGACATCCAGGTTATCCCTAAGAGATGTGACCATATTGCTTCTTGGATCCACATTAATATAATCGTATTTTGTAGTCTGGACAACCTAGTTAGGTATCATTGAGGAGGTATCCTATACTAACTTGGTCATGTATGTTATGGAAATGGCAGCACAAAGTAGGGGCCCAACAAGAGAAGGGTGATGTGCTAGTTGGTTGTTAGCTGGACCRACATGGTGCATCTCCCAGTGACCAGGTTAGGCTGAATTTTGCAGGTCCTGCCTTAGTACCTTTTTTATTCCCTGTTACCCAAGAAGTTGGAAAAACATCCAACAGAAGATCTGATCAGTTGAAGGCTTTTCTAGTTAAGAGCAGGTCAGGTATGTAGAAGTTCATGTCAGTTAGAAGCAGTGGCAGGAAATACAACTCTTTTCTCTTTCTGCCAGTCTGACTCTTTCCGACAGTCCAGATTAGCTTTCAGGTATATCAGCATTAACTATATCTTTTTCTGCATAATCTATTTGTAAATCTTTGCAGATTTTTTTTCTTTCTTTTTTTCTCTTAGGTATCCTAGTTATTAAACAAGAAGAAGATGAAGAAGGAGCAAACTGATGACACTTTCTTGTTGGGTATTTAATTATTTAAGTAACTCCAGATAGCTCGGCACATAGAACTTTATATAAAAGTTTGTTTGGAAGAAAATCTTTGGGCAATTTTTAAAAGATCAGCTTATCTCCACAGTCTGTCACCCAAAGAGTTAGTTACCAAAATTCGGGCATACCAGTTTTTCAAGCTTATGACACCTTCTGTAGAGACCAGTGGAGCTGAGTTTATCTGCTCTTTGGCTAGCAAAAGATCTTTACCTAAACTAATACATAGCTATTTTTAATCCCTGATTAGTGGTGCTTGTTATTCACTCTTGGGTTATAATAGAACCATTTTAGCTTGTTAGGTGCAGCTGGCCAACATTATCATTGGAAACACTGAGGCCAAAAGAACAGTGTTGTGGTTTAGAGACAYGCTACAGGCTTTGTTGTGTTTAATTTTGTCATGGGAATCCCTCAATATTTTAAATATGCGAGTTTGCCTTTTCATCCCCTTAACTGTTATGCCAAACAGGCCCAGTAGATGTGGACCTATGCACAAAAAAGGTATTGGTCTGATGATTGCTTGTTACTGGCCTTAAGTTTTGAATTGGGCTTCTCGCGTTGGAACTCAACTGCATTGCTTAGAAGGCTGTGTATAACGTATATTTATTTATTTTAAAGAGGCAATAGGAAATCTTTGCATGGGTTCAGTGAGACTAAAATATCTGCTAGCTTTTTTTTTGTCTCTTACTAAGAAGTTATTTTTGATTGGAATATGTGGCCTATTAGCCTACAGCTCGTTCCTAGTTTTGGCTTGGGTCACTGGTGAACACAACCCTTCTTAGCTCTGGAATTTTCCTATAACTAAGTAGGCTGATACTAATACAGAAACAGTGAACAAAAGACCTGGGTTTGAGGACAGAAAATTTTGGTTTTGGGGATACTCATTTTTTATGAAAGCACAGATGTAAGCAGTGAGAGAAAGTGTATGTGGTTAGTGGGGAAGGTGAGATGAGATGGAAAGTGAGCCTTGGAAAAAAAAGTATTGGAGATGTATGAAATGTGCTATATTGCAGGGTAACCAGTTTTAGTAAAGCCCCCTTATATGACAGGTAACTATTTTTAGTGAAAAGCATTAAACAATGATGAAGACATACCTGATTGCACTGTTGGATGCCAATAGTGGGTTTTTTTCTTCTTCTCTTTAGGGAATAGGTCAATTCACCTGAGTAGATTTTTCTGCAGCTTGTTTGTTTTTTTTAAAAGCTTTCCTTCTAATTCATGGTACCATCTTTATTTAAATTAAAATGGTGACAAGTGTACCTCCTGGTTCCAGACCAGGTATAGAAAGGATGGAGGCAGAACACCACTCTTAATTATTTTGTTTGTGAAGGTGTGGCAGGAGTTGTAATCTTGGAAGTTATGGTCAAGAGATAAAAAGGTAGAATTGGCCCAGACAACAGTGGTATTGATCTCAACTCCAGGTATAATTGTAGTAGAAGATAATTCTCTCTCTAATCAATTTCTAGGTAAATAGTGTGAAGTAGAAGATTACAAGACAATCCAGTTTAGTTTCAATATATTGCTGGTTATTTTATGATTGTAAGAGGAATTCTTAAGCATTCCAACTTAAATTGGCAATTGCTGATAAGGCTTGAATTTGATTTAGATTCATTACTTAAAATAAGGTCAAGAGAGCAATGGCAAAAACTGTGGACATTCTTCACCTAGCACAAACTATTTCCAGGCAGCTGCTCTCTTGACCAGAAAGCAGTTTCTTAGTTAACTAGCTCAGTGGATTTATCTTACAGACAATTTTATATTTGTATGTAATTTCTTTCAGAATTATTCTCCTAGCTTTATCATTAGTAAAGGCACCATTGACAAAGAAGCACGATGGGAGAGAGGGTATATAGTCAACAGCCATTTCATAGTGGCTTCTTTTAAAACTAAGCCATTCACTTCACTTGCAGCCAACCACTTTCAGCAAAGTGGATGTGCTTTGGCAGTACACAGCCTATGGCACACTCAGCCCCTACTGACCCCATCTGCTGTGGTGGGGCAACAGGGGATTGGCTTGTGCTCTTGACAACCATAACTAAAGTGTGTTTAACGTGAGCCAGAGCGTGAGCAGGGCAAAACTTGACTTCTGAACACTACCAACAAATGGAAATGCTGAATTCATCTACGTGTTTGGAGACATTTTCAGAAAAGACCATGCAGTGCTCTTGTCATAGCACTTGGCCACACAGCAAAGTGTTCGAACCTCTGTAGCTGGTCTCTCCTAGCACAAGGTCTACAAGTATGGTACGTATGGCTAAGTTAGCACCTCAAATGAAATGCAACGGGAGAGCGAGTGAGCAATGAGCACACAGTCCAATGCCAAGTAATCCTGCTGGTTGATTTTTTTAGTATCTAAATATGGTCTAAGTCTGTACATTTCTCAAGGTCATGTTAGATACAGCA
The DNA here is from genome assembly GCA_035582835.1 of Phoebastria nigripes. NCBI lineage: Eukaryota > Metazoa > Chordata > Aves > Procellariiformes > Diomedeidae > Phoebastria > Phoebastria nigripes. The sequence continues at coordinate 743,118 of JAYKAV010002881.1, read as the reverse complement.
AATACTCTACTTTGGCTATTTTGGGACATTCCGAGAGCAGAATAGAAACTTAAGTGTTCTGACTATGTGGTGATGACTGGAATGAAACAGAGCTCCATGGACAAGACGTGAGGGATAAGAGCAGTTCCTGGCTCTTGTAAGTGACCAATACAGGCTATACGTATGGGAATCAGTCCAAGAACTATTGCAGTTGTTGGTAGAGCTGTGTGTATTGTGTGGCCCACTGTCATCAGCTCTTTTCACAGATTAACAGCACAAATTCTCTCTTTTTTGGGGGCTGCATTATAAATACTACCAAAAAAGAAAAAAAAATCGTTACTGAAGGAATGGGTCATCCAGTCTCAGCACAATTATAACAGCAGTAAGGGACACTTAACAAGATTTCCCTCACCTTTCACCCTTCATGCTGTGATAAATTAGCATATAATTTAAAACCCTTCTGATAAAAACTGTATGTCAATCTCAATGAAACAGTACAGTAAGAAAAGAATAAACTCTGGCTCTCATTTGTCAGGAGATGCTTCAGCTCAAAGCTGGGTAGAAGGTTCAAGCTTAATGTTGCTTTGCCTGATCAATCATGATTACTGTCAAGAACAAATCAACCCCCCCTGAACTTTTTCTCCTCCAAAATAAGTAAAGTTTTCCTAAATTTTAAAATTTGCACTTTAAAATTATGCACTGGATGTGGTGGAAGACATACACAGGTGGTAGCATTAAAGCAGCTGATTTGCATATTGATGGTGCTACACTATGTCACATATAAGCTAACAGCGAAGCTCAGCCTGCATGCCCATAGGGAGCGGCTGAGTAAAATGTTGAAAGGCTTGTCTTTCTGTATTACTCTGTGCTCTTCCCTATCTCACCACATCCAATAAAGCCGTAAGCACATTATTATTCATGGATGAAAAGAGCACCCATGTAAAACTTGCAAGCCATGTGGAATTCTGCTTTCCCCAGTGAAATTATGGAGGATTAGCATCCACTTTATTCCTTAGAGAAATATCCTAAAATTAAATTAGTGATAGGAAATAGCAAGGTTTTTTACTTGCTTGTTAGCACATTGACCTCTCTTCAAAGAGCTGATGTATGCAGTGATTACATTGAGAACTGCTGGAAAAATGTGAGAAGAGACCCGAGAACCAGCAGATTATTCAGGTTACACTAGAAGTAGACTCATCTAGAAAATTCTTCAAGCAAGAGAGCACTTTTAACATCCCCTTTGGCTATCTTTTGTATACAGTAATTTTGTAGCATGACCAAACTGTTAAATTTGCTGTGTTTAAATTATTTAGGCCTATGTTTATAAATGTTCTTCTGTGAAACTTGTTTAAAAAGAATATAACGTTATTTTATACAAATGTCGTTGGCTGTTGTGTAATGAAATAGTTCAGCTTGTGGAGAGATTCAGAAATTCAATTTTGTTCTCATTAAACTTTCCTGGCTGCTCAGGGAGCAATGTATTTATAGTATGTAAATGCTGTTCCTTATTGCCTCTATATTTTAGAATAGAAAATAACTTAGACTTTAAAAATGCTGATATATGTGATTTTTGTCATCTGATACATAAATATTTTTCAATCTTTTAAGACATTGGTTGTCAGACTTTGTTCTTGGGTCCTAAGAGATAAGTCTACTACTGCTATATGGGGAAAAAATCCAAGTTAAATAAATGGCTAGTCTTTCTTCAGTACAAAATTACTAATTCACTTTGAATTTAAGTTCTGTGAACAGCAATATACCATCAATTCCATTAAACCAGGAATGATTAATAAACTTCTGTAATAGAAACTTTAGCCTTCAATAGACAGTGTCACTGAAATGTAATTTCAAAACTCAGATATAAAGAAGCAGCTTTCTACCCCACAGCAGTCGGTCTCAATAATGACAAGAATAGCACCCTGCAATCACAGCCGTAGTGCTATTTGAAAAACATACAGGGAATTACTGCAGAATTCCTCACGCTACCACTAACTCAAAGCTTACGAATCACTAAAATACTTTATAAGGTCTCTTTCAGTAGCTGAAAACTTCCAGAAGCTTGGGCTTGGATCCACCAATTAAAAAAAGATGAAAACCAAAATGCCCAAAACGTGTGACTTTTTTGATCATCTGAAGTTTGTTTGTACTAAAACTGTGAAGCTATGCAAAGTAGTCAACCTTTAGCACTTTTGCCAGTTGGCTTTGACAGGGAGGCAAATACATTATTTAAAGCGTTAAACAAACTCGTGGTTTGCTATCTGAAGCGAAGGCTTCGGTGTTGCATGTCTCTTTTGCCCACCAAAGCAAAATACCACTTACTGCTCCAAACGCTATTGCTGATCAACAGCCACGTCCACAGGAGTAAATTAAAGCAAGGGCTTCTCCACTGAGCTGAAAAAAGCATTTTAATGTCTTGGGCTGAGTCTTTCTCCTGCCAGCTTTGCCAAGAATATTGAAATGAAAATTTGTCAGTATAAATTAACAACTAAAAAGAAAACCGGTGTGCCGCCTTAGATTCTAACCGAAAACTAGCAGGAGGCCAGTAAGACACTGATACACGTTTCTACCAAACATTTGCAGTTTTTGAAGACTTCACACCCACAGGTGTGAGAAACAGTAGCCTAGTTAACTAAAAACCATTAACTACCAAAACAGAAGGAACCTTTGTTTTGAAGATGGATGGAAGCACATTAATATTTAAAATCCACAGCAAGAGATCCAGCTGCTGCCAGAGGAAATGAGATTAGTGCTGTGTAACAAAATATGTTTAAAACCCCCCTTAGATTCAGGTAACAGACAAGTGCCTTTAAGACAGTATTTACCAAAACTTTTTTTTAAACTCTACCATTGAAAAATATGATGCAATATGATTTACAACTGGAGTCACTGTTTCTACAACCAGYAGATTCAACTACTAAACAGCAGGAAAATGTTACCTCTTTTTCCAGCAGCTGTAGATTTACTTCAGTCTCTGCTTTCTGTCCCAGCCACAGCCATCCAGGAATTCAGAACTGATRCAGGCCCCTCAGGTACTAAGTTACTCCACGCTGCCTTTGCTCTGCCCACTGTCTTTGTAGTTGTTTCACATAGTGTCAGAATCCAGCTGGCCTTATTTAGAGCACAGAAGCAGACCTAGAACTATTCCCCGCGAATTTCTAACACACTATCACGGTTGTTACTGGCATTCTGGGAAGGTGCTCGGCTTGGAGTGGGGGACACACACAATCAACATTTCTGTAAAGCAACTGGAGCTGCATCCACCAGTTATTTTCTTGGATACAAGACATAGAATCATAGAATCATTAAGGTTGGAAAAGACCTCTAAGATCATCAAGTCCAACCCAGCACCACCATGCCCACTAAACCACGTGCCCAAGCGCCTCATCTACGCGTCTTTTAAATACTTCCAGGGATGGTGACTCAACCACTTCCCCGGGCAGCCTGTTCCAATGTTTAACCACTCTCTCAGTAAAGAAGTTTTTCCATAAAACACATCGCAGGCTGGTGAATTCAGGGAGAAGTTTACATTGAGAAACAGCCTCGAGAATCGCTATGGAAAATACAGAGGTGGGTATGATGAGAGAGCAGACTAGCTAAAAGAACTCATAACCGCTTTCTTTGCATGAATGCATCACGGCCACTATCACCCCGAAACCCCCCAGCCACTCCCTCATACCATCAAAAAACTCAGCTGTGAAACCATTTTTAAAACCTCATTTAATAAAAGGTTTTTTAGATATATAGAGGATATTAAGTAAATAAGTTACATAGTACATTACAATCACATCAGCAAGATTTCCTTTAGTGTATTAATATTTTATAAAAAAGCACACAAAAAATAAATTCAGTCCAGTCTATCACAACTGTACAGCAACAGGTAAATATATTTATATATGTACATTTTTAACATGTAACAGTCTTTTAAAAGGTGCCCTAGGCAGCAAACACATAAAAGGAAGTGTCTGCTCACTTGTTAAAAGTAATATACTTTATTATAAAGCATTTATACAGTAATTACAAAGGCTGACTGCTCCTGTACAGTACACCAAAGCTTTGACTACAAATTTAAAAACAGAACATAAAAAGAATGAACACAAAAAAGTTTATATCAAATCTGAACTACAAGGGGAAAAATACATGTGGAGAAGCTGCAGGAAACTGGTTTTTAAAATATACAATTACATTTCTATAAAAATATATGTTGTCTTCTAATCTGGAGAAGTGAAGGTTTTTTTCAGGCTCAGCTGTCAGCGGAATCCTAGTCTTGGAAAGAAAAGTCCTTAGACAGCTGGGGATTCAAAGTTTGTGTCTTCCTAACATTTGACACAGGAGAGAACGAGGGCGAGGAAAGCAGCTGAACCCAAGTGACGAATTTACATAGAAACTCACCCCCAGAAAAATCAAACACGATTTGTAGACACTGCTTCTCTGTCTCTTTAAAGCTTTATAAACTTTCAGACATACATCAGAAGATAAAACAGGGAGAAAGTTTGTGTGGGAAAATGTGGTTTAGAATAAGGTTTCTGGCAGAGGTAATCATTGGACTAAGAGTGCCATTGTATGAAAGCAGATAACTTCTATGGCTACAGTCCTCCCTACTCCCATTTCTTTTAAAATCAGATAATGTATATGTAGGGACTTTCTAGTCTGCTGCCTGAAAGAGAATTAAGAAGTGTGTAACTGCTGAGAGTGAGAAAGCTCACTCTTTGTGGTTTAGGAAACACTTTTTCTGAATGTTGATTTTAACCTAAGCTTGTTGCAATGATAAAAATGACCGAAAGCCTCAGTTTGATAAATCAGAAGGTATTTTTTGCTAATTTGGACTTCACATTACATCTCTAGTATGGAATTAATAGATGAGTTACCTTTAAGCTTTAGAATGTCTATCTTTGCCCTGCCTTTCAACAGCTATATTCCTACCTGGTCCTAGCTAGCAAAATGCCAAGGTCCTGCACAGCCGATTGAAATTCAGTAGGCCTTCACCTTACAGAGTTGAGTTCTCTCACATACCATTACCTGTATCAGTAAGTGGAAAAACATCAAATAAATTAAAATGCAGAGTTGTTGTTCTTGCAGCTAGACTGCAAAACACCTGTAGCTGTATCAGATATGCATCACAAGTGCATGCATATATCTAGTAATTATATACACACACAGTCTTACAGAACTGAGATGCTATCCCATGCAGATCACAAACCTGAAAGACTGAATCTAGCTGTAAAGGGCAGACAACACAGGCAGAAAGACAGAAGCATGCCATCAGGGCAAAATGTGATCTATCGCTGCATCTCCGCAACGCCCAATGCTGGCATCAAGACTCAACTAGGTAGTGGTTGTGAAATACAGCCACCTGACTACTGGGTATATGACCACCTGAAGCCTGATCTCACACTGTAAAAGGCAAATCTATTAGTACACATTTACAGAATTGCAGTCTATAAATCTTCTATTTGTTCCCATGGAAAAGACAGCCAACACAAAGAGACGCCTTGTTCAAACGCAACCTAATGACTGAGCGTATACTGCCTTTTTTCTAAATTAGCAGCAAACCCTTATACTAATTGGGGATTAGTAAACAGGCCTTTAAACGATGGAAAACAACGAGCATAGGGTTTTAAAACAGAGAAATCAACAGAACAGAGAGAACAATCTTTCTTTTTTGTTGTTTTTTTTTTTTTTTTTAAATCATAATTGGAACAACACAGCCTTAAATTAACACTGTGCTGCAGTAAAGAGCCACTCAAGTAATTTTTTCGCCCACTAAGAAGAGTAACAGAATCCATTCCAGATTAGACAAATTCAGTTCAAATACTTTGTCCACAGCAATTGGGGGTTGGTTGGTTTGTTTTATTAAAACAATTCTCTGCCAACTTTTGCTAGTAGGCAGGATCTAATTCAGATGTAGGATCAATTCCAAACTGCTACCGTAAGCAAGTGGGCAGCAGGTCTGGTTTTGCTCATTTGTTTTTAAACAAGACACTCAGAGGAGCATTTTTACGTATTACCATGACAGAAAAGAGGTCTTCTGGTGGCTACTAGCAATATGTAAACATGCTCAGAAATTTTTCTATTTGACACCGCTTACTTGGAACATTTACCTGATTTTGGTCAGCCACGGTAACCCACAGCTGTTAGAGGTTATTCCGAAAAAGCCCTTTTCTGATTTTCTTCCAGTGACAGACCTCACTGTATCAAATCTTCCTGTTCTCTTCTACTTCTACTGCAGCAGGGTGTTGGAGAGAAACAACCAGTACTGGATTCAGTGTGTAATATACACACCATTTTTGTGCAATTAAAGAAAATCTCTGTCTTGTTCTTATCAGCACCTCAATGGCTTATCCTTGATAAGAGGAAAAATTACTCTTATATCAATTTCCTAAAATAGGGAGAATCAGTGAAAGATCTGGTCTTTGGAAGACTATAATAATGCTTCCATTCAAGCATCATCATATGTGAAAGAAGATTAAATTGGTACTTAAAGCAATCCCATGATTTGCTCCCTAAATCTTTGTACTTCATTTCATCTGATCAGTTGTTTGTCACCATAATTTGCTATGCCATATCTAAAACTACTTCAAGCTTGAAAATTCCCAAGGGCCATGACTAAATGTTTGCTTGTTATCACCCAGGCATACTTGCAGACACTAAAAATACTACCCAGAGCAGAAAAGTAAAAGGCAGAGAAATGCCCTGATATTCTGCCCATAACAAGAACAGTACATTTCAGTACAAACCTCTCTGCAGATTTGGCTTACCAGAGAACACACTTAAGTTCTAGTTTAGCATCCTGTTTTCTAGCTGGAACTATACCTGCTGGTCGATGCTATCCCTTGCTTTTTCCTAAGCATCTGCTCCTGATCACTGTCAGAAACAAGACCTGGAGCTAGACAGGGCTTTGGTTTGTCCCAATATGAACAGTCTCTGGTTTTATCTAAAGGATTACATACTGATTGATTTTGCACTGTTTTAGCACAGACAGTGAAAGTATTTTCCTAAGACAGTTTGATTAACCTTATTTTAGTCTTCAAGTTTAGTCAGATCTCCTCTCCAATCTAAAAAAAAACAAACAAAAAAAAACCAAACAAACTTCATTTTTGCCATATTTCTCAATGTGTGCCAGTTCCACCTCTATCTCAATTTCTTTATTATATGTTTGTAGGCCAGTTTCCCAGTCTCTGTTAAGTAACTGTACACCATTCTGCTGCTGCGACACTGGTACTCCAGGCAAACGCATTCATTACAACAGTATAACAATATCTACATTACTTTAAATCCTTTTTAGATATACTCATGAGCCCTGCTTGTTTCTGAACTGTTGCCCTGCCCTGCAGTTCTCAAGATCTGGAAACTATTAGCAACTTCCCAGAAACACACTTCAGTTTAATTGCATCATTGCTTTTTACTGGAATTAATCCCAGTACTACAAGTGGACCACGAGGTCCAGCTGCTTCACCTACCGTCTGTCCTGGCACAGTGTGCTAAAGCTTCTGTTCTCTCTAAGGGCACTAGGATAATGGTAGACAAGCATTTTCTCCAATTTACAAAAGGAAAAAGATAACAATCAACAATGAAACTCTTAAGAGGAAGACTGATTTGCTTAAGCTTCTTTTTAAAGATTAGTAGCTTTTAGTTCTTTGCAGTTTTTGAATGATTTTAACAGTTCGTGACATGCCATCTGCTTCCACAGCCTAGTCAGTCAACAAGACCCGTGCATGTAGGGACATGGAACAGTCATCCAAATGCTGAAAGGAAACCTAATTTTGTTAGGAATGAAAAATACAACCTTGGCAGAAAATTGAACACTTAAAGGCAAAAACACTGAAAAAAGTGCAGTCCTGTCCTGGTTTCAGCTGGGATAGAGTTAATTTTCTTCCTAGTGCTGTGTTTTGGATTTAGTATGAAAAGAACGTTGATAGCAACAACTAAAAACATCAGTGTGTTAAGTAGTCTACTAGTCAAGGACTTTTCAGCTTCCCATGCTCTGCCAGGTGCACAAGAAGCTGGGAGGGAGCATAGCTAGGACAGCTAGCCCAACTGGCCAACGCGGTATTCCATACTATATGACGTCATGCTCAATATATAAATAGGGGGCGTGGTCCAGGAAGTAGCGATGGCTGCTTGGGTATCGCTCAGCGGGTGGTGAGCAACTGCATTGTGCATCACTCATTTTGTATATTCTATCATTATTATTATCATCATCATTATTTTCCCTTCCTTTTCTGTTTTATTAAACTGTCTTCATCTCAATCCACGAATTTTACTTTTTTTCCGATTCTCTCCCCCCCTCCCACTGAGGGGAAGGGGGAGTGAGCGAGCAGCTGTGTGGTGTTTGGCTGCCTGCCAGGTTAAACCACAACAAGTCCTTAATGATACTCCTACTTATTTTGTAAGAGTAGTAACTGTTTCTGCTATTAAGACAAAGGATTCTATCCAAAGGCATATATATATCAAAGCAAACATGGTACAACACACAGCCTCCCAGACTTAGAGTGAAGCAATCATGGTTGCGTGAAACCATGGGGCAGGGAAAGATTGCCAGATGGCATGCAGGAGTTAGAGCCACTTTCCATAGTTAACCTGGAATTTATCTAGCAGCTTGAAGGGTCAAGATTTTAAAAAAATCAGCCAGTCAGGAACACCCTGTAGTTCACATACAGCAACCCCCCTTGGATCCCTGGCTTGGGAATGCAGGAGCGATCAGCTCCTTCGGTATTGCACCACCGGAGCAGCGCACACATGACCTGACACAGTGCCAGCACCCAGGAAGCTGGGGGATCAGTGTGGCTTCTAAGCACTGGCTCGAGGGAGGGAGCTGGGCAGCCGGGATACGGGGCTGGCACTGACCAGCTGCAAAGCACAAGGAAGTGATCCGATTCTTTACATCTTCAGGAAATAATGATAAATGTGGGCTATAAAGAGGTACAGAACAATCCTGTGCAAATCTAACATCTATGTCACCTGGACCACTTTACTACTTCTTAACTCTCTTTCACCAGCAGGCTTTTGGTGACTACACTTTTTGGGCTATTAGCATGTGTCAGTTCTGAAGGAAGAGTCCGCCTTTCAGCAAAGAGCAAGGCTCACAGCAGGACAACCCAGCAGGCAGGGCTGTCCAGCCACCAGTGTGGAAATAAGTGGCAAGCTCCTCCTGCACGTACATACTGTCTGACAGGAAGGAAGTATTTGGGAAACCAGGGCCCCACCATACAAGCTCTTGATGACGGCAATTTCAAGGAATAAATGAGGGCTGCCACAAGAAAGAAATGGATGTGTTGTGAGGTAAAAGCCATTCACAGAGGGATTTAAGGAGACTGCTGGAGATGAGAGTCCATTCCTCCCATCTCTGAGGTGCACACAATCCAGTGCACGAGAAGGTCTTGGTTCATTTTCACTAAACAAACTTGCTCCCATTTATGCAAAGTCAAACCCAGCAGTTTTCATTTCAAATTGCACTTGTGAAGCCCAGACTACTTTCCACTAAGTTAATCACAGCAGACTATTTTGTTTTCCAAGATGAGACAACCCGCAAGGCCTGTGGCTACTCTAATCCCACAGGATATTTTTTATCCATTGCTGCATTCTTAATGGCATAAAAGAAACCACCTCAGGCTTCCTTTTGAAAAATAAAACTTCCTCTCAAAAGGAAGAAGAGCGTCTTGCTGATCCCACTTTCCATTTTTGTGAAGCAGAGGCCAAAAGTGCACACCATCTTTCCACAAAAGTTGCTGGCTGCCTGAATAAATGCTCAGAAAGAAAGGCAGGAAAGCGTAACAGGAAGGAGAACTTGCTCAGAAAGGAAACGTCTAGAAATCACCAGTGTCACAGTAACTGGATACACTTAGCTCAGAGCAGAGCATCATTTTCTTGCTCTGGTCTGGAAACCTTTATATCCAAGAGTCCTGTTATCATGATTCCTGACAAGCACAAAAAGAAAGGTCTGACTGACCTGAGAGAGAACTTACTTCCACTGCCGGTGACATGGTTCTATTATGTACCTCAGGTATCATTATAAATAGAATAGAAATCTTGTTTGTTTGTTTGTTTTAAAAAAAGAAAAAAAAAAGTCCAAGTTGAAACAAATCTTTTCATCCACCACTCCGGCTTGGTCAGTACTGGCAAGGTGAAGTGGAACATGTGGCATGAGGAAACTGCAGCACTGAAACTGAGACCTGACGCTTCAGGTAAGAAAAGTGCAAGCAAAAAAGTGAGACCGCCAAGAGGGAGGTTGGGTCCAGCCTTGCTACTCCCTGCACTTCTGGTCTGCTGCTATATTTCTCCATCTTCATCCGAGCTTGCACTGCTGCTTCCACTGCTGCTGCTCCCRCTCTCGCTGCTCTCTTCCTGCTGGCCCTGGCTGTGGGCTGCTGCTGCCGCCGCCACTGCTGCTGCTGCCTCTCTCTCTTGCTGCTTCAGYGCGGCGGCCTTCTTCTCCTGCTCCGCGTGGCTTTTCATGTGGGCGCTGCGGCTCTTCACCTTGTAGAACACCCTGAGGATGCACACACATACATTAGCATTGGTCTCTCCTACAGCCTCCTTCATTAATTCTCCCAAAGAGCTTCTGCTGCTCCAGCCTCAAGTTTGTGAGCTTTGGCACAGGAACTCACGATGGCACTGCAATAGAGCCTCTACAGCAAACACCGCTTCTGACTCAGCATGTGCCAGCACTAGGCACAGTGCTAGCAGGAGATTCTGAGCACCCTCAAACCACTCGCTTTGTTTCTTAATAAGGCCATTTCCTCTTATCTCTCATTCATTCTTAAATTTTCTAAATTCAGAGGGGCAGCGCTGGTATCTGAAATACACACATGCTGCTTAACACAACAGGGCCCTGGTTTTTAGGCATTCCCCCTACGCTGCAAAAATACAATAAACATGGAGGTGAACAACGGCCAAATGCCACTCCTGACCCTTGTCCATACAGCTAGAAACACTTGAGCTTTTTCCTCCTAACTTCGCAGTTCTATGATCTATCCCTCCATCTTTTGCCATTAATGATTTGGAACCACATGTCACAAGACAAGTTTAGATGCCATTAAGAATCCTTGCCTGCTTGTCCTTGGGCAGTGGCCAGGACCAAATCCCAACTGCCTGACTTCTCACAGCACTGCCCTTTCCAATGCCACATGCTCACCGAGGGCACAGAGACAGGGCACCCTGGAAGGACCAGCTAAGTCCCAGCCACAGCAGGAATCTGTCAACACCCCTGGTGATGTAACTAGACGGAGACTGCATTTTCTTGCCGTCCCCTAGCTTGGTGCCTTTTTTAAATAAAGGGATAACCACCGGTATTACAAGACTCTCTATTGTTTTAAGATTAAGCAATTTATGTAGGGAACTGAATTTTCTTGACATTTATAAATCTGTTGGCAACAAACCTACAAAAACTACTAGAACTGTGTGAGGAAGGACAAATACATTTTACAGACGCAAAAGATGGGCGCATGTTTAACCAGATGAACTGTGTACCCACTGGCCTAATATCTCCTGCTATAACAATGGTAGTGTCTTGTATTTCTACACCACTGTTCATAAGTAAGTCTATACCATGTTCTTAATATGTGATCTAGCAAATATATAGAAATTACTCATTACAAAAATGTAGGCATTACAGAGGGGCAATACAGCAGCTGTTTCAAAGCGCAGCTTAACACCAAATACTGCACACAGTTAGAAATGCAGGTGGTGTCTCATTCCATTTGAGGAAAAACAGTCAGCAGCAGGTAATTATCCAAGTAGTAGTATCTTAATATCAATATATGTAAAAATCCCTAATCTGTGAGTATTAGTGGGGTAACAAGTCATTAAAATTATTGCCAGTGTCTCTGGCCTAAATAGACAGAAGGAAAGCTCATTTGAGAATAAGCTTCCACAGGAGATGCCCTAATGCAATTCTGTGACTATTGCTGGAAGCTGAGTTGCTCTTACCTGCCACATTTTTTACATGGAAATGTGTTTTCTGTGTTCTGAGTTTTACTGGTAGCATCTGATTTAATCTTCTGTTTCCGCCTCCTCCTCTGCACTGGAGCAGTAATAGGCTTTCGAGGCTTCACTGGTGCCTCCCTTGGCTTCCTTCCAATTCTGCCTGTAACAGTTGCCTCTTGACTCCTCATATTGGCATCATCAGCCTTCGGAGAGGGGAACAGTTAAGGCAAACTGAAACTTAAACCCACCATAAGAAGGAAAACAATGGCTGAGCTCCTGTGCTTCACTTATTCCAGACCAAGGTTTTAGTTAATGAGAAAGTCTTCAGGATATTTTCAGGGTATTTCTCATCATGGTCCTATGCGTGCACCAACCACAAAGAATTATATTGGGTTTTTTTCCCCTTACTCATCCCAGTTCTCCCACCACAGCACACAGTCTGGTTGCTAGTAATACTCTAAGCTACCTCAGGCCCAGTCTCTTGCTCTGGGAGAAGTCAGAGGTGGAAACTTTTTACATCTGGAACTGTCCACCTGGAATTTTCTAAACTAGTTGCAGAGTGAAGGTGGCATAGAAAGCACAACATGCACAATGCAGCACTTACTATTACACCATCTTGCAGTGTCTGTTCATCTTTGAGAGGAACTGTGCTCTTCTTTCTGTTAACCAACCCTTCCTCTGCCTCCTCTTCTTCCTCCTCTTCCTCCTCCTCCACATGCCCCTGTTCTTCACTGTAAATGTCCCTTCTGGGAGGAAGAACACGTGCAAACCTATGGGAACTCTTCACCAGAAGATAAAGGAACTGTTAATTTTGGTGTCTGTAAGTAAATGTCATTATGTGACACAGGACACAAGTTTGCGAGTCTGGACTCCTCCACACTGGCCAGATTGTTTCTGCTTTTGATTTTACCAGCAAATGAGACAACACACAGAATCAGACTTCACACCACAGCCCAAAAGAGGTGAGAGAAATTTAGGAAATTACCTTGATGTCAACTTCAGCTTCATCTTTCATAGATCTCTCATTAGCAACATCAATGTCCCCAAAGATTAAGGTCCCATTCCGACCAATTTTCACCTGTTTCTTGTATGTGTAGTAGAATTCCACACACTGAGCCACTGTTTTGGTTTTTATCTGGTGTTTAAAAAACATAAAAGTCCAACGGATTACATGATTTTAAGAAGGCTTACAAATAATTACTAAAGGTGCAATAAATACACTTCGTATTTTTCTTTCCTCAGTAGTCTCCATTCCACCACAACCACTGTTAAAGCCTTCTTTTCTGTGTCATAGAATCATAGAATCATCAAGGGTGGAAAAGACCTCTAAGATCATCGAGTCCAACCRTCAACCCAACACCACCATGCCCACTAAACCACGTCCCTAAGCATCTACACGTCTCTTAAATACTTCCAGGGATGGTGACTCAACCACTTCCCTGGGCAGCCTGTTCCAATGTTTAACCACTCT